>RJWK010000523.1:0-100221 GCA_004363435.1 Platanista minor | reverse complement strand
ATAATTGCTTTACAATGGTGTGTTAGTTTCTACTTTATAACAAAGTGAATCAATTATACATATACATATGTTCCCATATCTCCTCCCTCTTGCGTCTCCCTCCCTCCCACCCTCCCTATCTCACACATCTAGGTGGTCACAAAGCACCGAGCTTATCTCCCTGTGCTATGCGGCTGCTTCCCACTAGCTATCTATTTTACGTTTGGTAGTGTATATATGTCCATGTGTGTGTGCTATTTTGTGGGCCTCCTTACAAATTAACTAATGTTTTCTGGAGATATTTTTACTACAAAAGAAACTTAGGAAACATATGAGTTCTTTGACCTTAATCTTATAACACCTGAAGGGTACAGCATCGCTTGGCAACTGGGAAATTTGAAACTGGCCAGGGAATTGCCTTGAAACCCACTGTGAGTAGTGTCTTACTTTCTTTGCTTGACCACACATCAGTGATCCAGAAACATACTGTCAGTTTCAGACCACAGAATGTTTGATGGAAGTTTAACATGTTATTCCAAGGCTAGTGTGTTCATTCTTGCAAATTTAACTTCTTGATTGCTTTATTATTGAAGTGCATAAATTAATCATAGTAATTTAAAGTTGTCTTGTGGTTTGATAAGACACATCTGCTTATTAATGTATCTCAAATCTTATATTAAAGAAATCTACTTACCTTTGTTAAGTCAGGTATTTTTCATAAATACTTCGCGTATGTCTACAGTTAATATAATATGGAACTAAAGTTCTATGGAATGCAACGTAAGAAATGCTAAAAATCCAACTTTTTCACCTTTAGTTTCGGAAACAGACCGAGAAGGTTATGACTTACCCAAGTCCAGTCAGCTAATAGTGGCAGAACTGGAGATAATTGATAAAGTTTTAATAACAAAATAAATCAAACTTTAATGGTAAGAAATTTTTAAAAAACTTGTTTAATACAAATTCTTATCAGAATACTCCTCATCCATTTAAATAGCATCGGTAGACTTCAGGTAATTATTACTTCAAAAACTTATGAACTTTGAAGTGGAGCAATTTTATTTTCCACATTGCAATACTGAAGGAAATTTATGAAGCAAAAGAGGTACAGTGGCTCATCATGATCACCCAAGAGTAAAAGGAATTCACCACAGAGGAGCTGGAAATCAGTGGGAATCATGAAGCCCTTAAGCTAAAACCAATGTGTTGAAGTTGCTGTTCCTCCAAGGTGCTCTTCTCTAACATTCGTGGACACTGAGCCCATGGAAGTGGTCTGATGCGCCTTTGTACATTAATTATCTCTATCCTACTATTAGGAGCTGAGGGTACTTCAGTGTAGAGAACCAACAGTTGGTTATCCAGTATCCACCAAGTAATCTCTCAGAAACAAGAGAAATCAACAATCTAATCTTATTTGTCTTGGGATAGTATTTATCCTGCATACAGACAGATGCACAGTTGTTTAAGGGATATGCTTTAGAAATCATCAACGGAAAGAAAGAAGGAAGATGACATCTTCCAAAGCAACTTCAATAGGATGTAGGTTGAATAAGGTATACCGGTGATAATTTGGTATAGCAGCCAAATAAAGTGAAAATTAAATCTCCTAATAGGAAAACAAATCATTATCCAGAGAACAAAAGTGGAAACTGAAGCTAAAAGTAGAGAGAAGCAACCAGAAGTCTCCATGTATAGGGTGATTATATGCTCCTGTTTGCCCACAGCAGTCCCAGTTTTATATTCATTCTCCCAGTGTAAATGCCCCAGTGTAAATTCTCCCAACTTGGAATATAAATTACATGGGCCACTCTGATGGAACAATATGGACTGATGAAGGCACTTTGATGTGCCTTGACTAACCTGAAGAAGTCTTGTACTGTTGAAAATTCTACGTATGTACTTAAACAGATGCAGTATTAGTGGGGAAAATGCAGTGTTGCTGGAGAGGTCAGGGGGAAGAAAGAAAAGTTAGAACTCAGGAAGTGGCCTTTAACATGTAAATAGTCCTTTAAAACCAAAGAAAAATAATCAAGCAAATATCTCTGGTTGCTTGTGCCCAAGATCAAAATACAGAGTCACTTGTACACAAGATTTTACAGGCTATTGCTGAATAAGGGTATTTTCTTCTGTGATAAGAGTAACAAGTTTCTAATTGGAATTCTTTCTGACATTGCAATCCAATGTGCTTTGAAAAAGAGTTTCATAGAGAGGGATCAACATCTAATTGTCCCTTCTGCTACTTCCAGATCAGAATGCTCAGTACTGGGAAAGGATGAGAGGGAAAAGAAATGTTTTCTTGCCTGCTCTAACTCATCTGGCCTCCCAAATGTCTCTGCGCATGTATGACAATCCATCGTTCCTGTCTACTGTCTAGTTTTTCCTGCAGAAGGTCATTGTCTTTGATTCTCTCCAATAGCTCTTCATCAGGTCTTATTCTGCTGAGGGCTGAAATCAGGGAGAATACAGTTATGCACTTGCCTCTGGCTCCCATTCTAGTCCTGGCAAGGCTGGACTCCAGGATGAAGATGGAGATGAGAATCCAGTCATGAATATCTGTTCCAGTCAGATTTCTCACCAGGTGGGGATCTGGTCCTTATTGGAACACCTGAGTTCCTGCTCTTCTATCTTCCATCTCTATGGTTTTGTGGTTTAGACAATTATTTCCACTGTCAAGAATGTTATCTTATCCTAGATGGCTGAACCTGGAAACCTACAAAACAGTGATGGTATGAGATTTTGATCTGCAATTGTTATTTAACATTCAGAAATACAGTACATTGCCAAGTAGATTCTTCCAAGTATGGATCTTAGAGTAATACTTCTTCAAAATGATCCTCATGCCCTAGAATTACCCAGCTAACTCATACATGTAGGGAACATTTCTACAGAGACAAGGACAGACCAAATGTTGGGTTTTTAATAAAACACTCTGGTAATAAAAATCAAAAAATAATATTGAACATCAACATCATTTATCCTGTACCTATAAAAGCATGTTTTACTTATGTTTATTAGCCATTGGGGATTGATTCATCAATTGGCTATTTGCTATTGCACAGTCTCTTGTTCCCATTTACAACTCTCTTTCTACTTGGTTTTTTTTTGAGTGAGAGGCCCTGGAAAATTAAAAAAAAAAAAAAATCCAGATTCTAAGGGGCTGATTTGTGGGAAATCTGGATTACAAGAAGATCAGCTCCATTCTGGGCTGTATGACAGGCCCAGGTTTTATATTTTTATGTATCAACATCAAGGACCCATTTGAAGTTGTCTTATTCAAAAGTGTTTTCTAACATCTCTCTCCAACATCTGCCCAAGTGACTAACAAAGCAACAGAAACTGATCAAAGCTGTGATTATTTTCCCTGTTCGTCACACGATAAATGCCTCAGCTACCTGTCTGGCGTTTAATATAAAAAGAAAACTTGCAGCCATCATAACCATTGATATATGCCACCAATATTTTGAGCTACTAACACATTTGCCTGTTATGTCAAGGCATCTGAAAGTTTAAAACTTGGCAAAGTAGTGTTTTTCTTTTTCTTCTTCTATAATCCCAGGGTAAATATTAAGCAGACAGCATTTCTGCTTTGAGCATTAAAGAAAAAAAAAAAAAAAAGACTGAATTTGAAAAGCCTACTAGTACACTTTGGGGATTTCGGAAAGTGTCCTTTGTCTGGAAGCTGAGTGGAGAAGCTGCCATTCTGTACATGGGACAAGAGGGAAGCCACATGGCCTCATTCATAACTTCACAGCTACTGCAAATATCAGCTGATGAATATTTATGCTATCCCTGGCTTAGACCCAAAAGACAAACAGGGGAAAAAAAAAAACGAAAGTTAGGAAAAGGTCTTCTGAACTCTGTGGGATTTTTTTACCAGCACTTTCCATGCACGAGCAGTAGCCCTGAATGAAGTCATTCTGTTCAGGGGCCCGGCACAGGAAGAGTCTGTTCATTAGCACCCCGCACTTTGTTTGAACCTTGTACATTCATAGGCTCCTGAAAGGGAAACGCTTTTCCTTAAATCAAACACACAGGATATAGAGCCACCTTATTATTCTTATTTATTTATTTATTTATTTATTTTAGTAAATTATTGCAAATTGCTCCTCATCGTATAGTAACTTCAGTGGTTCAGAGAAAGAGCAGGTCAGAGACCAGGAGCTTTTAAACACAAAAAAAGACAGTGCCAGGCCAGGTTAATATTTTATTGAGTTACGGTTTCAGAAAAATATCTGTAAGTATACATAAATGATAGAATTACATAACTCTACTAATATCCTAGTAGAGAAAATTATTTTCTTACATTGTGCTACAGGTTTTAGTTTTATTTCAGAAAAAATGCCCCTTGAGCCCCACTAAATAATAAATAATCAAATTAATCACTTGGAGTTGATTATTTAAATTCTGTCTCTCTCCTTTTAACTGTTTCTTTGCCCATCAGAGCCACCTTTATCCTCTGCTGCCATTTCTGCCATCTTTACCACTTTCAAGTTGACCACAGTTGTGGAAACAAGAAAAGGAAACTCACCAAGATGAGATAAGCTTTCCACCTGCTCATAATTCTATTATCAATTTTAATTAAGGAGAAGAAGCTCACAAATTTGGCTGAAGTCAAATTTGTGACCGCCTTGTGGATTTCAACAACAGATACATCCTGTGATTTTCTCGCACTCACAGAAAGGCAGGTGACTTCAGTGGGGATATCCAGAAGTGCTTCACTGAGATGAGGATGGGGTACAAATGATTTATGAAGGAAGTGCTTCTAGAAGACATGGGGAAGTGACAGAGGGAAGACAAGATACAGAAGGGAAGATGACAAGTAAGGGAAATTTTAGCCTCAGCTGGATCTTGCAAGGAGCTCTGGAACATAATTGTACCTGAATGTTGGTTCCAACTTGAGACAAGGGAATTGGGCTTTCATACCCCTGCATTAGTCAGAATATTAGCTAAGAACTGCTCGCTAGTGGTGATGGGGTGTTTTGGGTGACCAACCATTTCAGCTTGCCTGGGGCTGTCCTGCTTTTAGCACTGAAAATCCCACATCTTTGGAAACACTTCAGTATCCAGCAAACTGGGCTGGTTGGACACCCTTGGAAGATGCAAATTCCCAGATACTTCTGGCTCTTGGGGCAGCAAAGTGGCTCAAGTAGTCCAAGGTCAGCCTTCCAAAGGAAGTCACAGGTGCAGGCTGTAGGAATCAAGGCCCACCAAAGCTTGTGGACAGGCACATAGGGCATAGGGAATTCAAGGGCCTCTGGATGGAGCTCAGCTGTGTCCCTTAGAGCAGCCACTTCCTATAACCAGGTCTATAAGGAATAACTAGGTGTTGATAGAGATTATTTTAGATGTGAGACTGAGGACTGGAATTTCAAGTAAGGTATTTATTTCATCCTCCACATAAAGCTCTTAGCTGTAGTGAGACTTCATGGTTATGTCATGTAGGTTCAGCACTAGTGAAGACTTACAAGCAGATTTTATGAAGAGAGTACTAACACTTGAATGAAATAAGGTACCAAACCATGCGTTAGACATTAGCAGAGGGAATTGGAACAAAATATCTGCAGATACCATGTGGGTAGGGGACAATAAGCAATTACCTTTGTCAGTTTCCTTCAACATGTTGCTTCCAATGATGCTGTGACATCTAATTCTGAAAGTGCATCGCATGTATGAGTTGAAGACAGAGACTGAATATTCTCCAGCACTGCCCAAGATTGATGGAATCCTGTATTTCTTTTGATTTAACTTCTAAGAGTTAAGAATGACTACCCAAAAGTAATAGTAAATAATCTGCAAAATTCGCTTTTTTCCTTTCTTGGGTTAAAAAATAAAAGTGAGATTTTTTTTTTCTTGTGTTCCTCTCTTGGTTTATAAAAATAAAAAAGGGTGAGTGAGAAGTTGGTCTATTTACCAAGCATACCT
Organism: Platanista minor; assembly: GCA_004363435.1. NCBI lineage: Eukaryota > Metazoa > Chordata > Mammalia > Artiodactyla > Platanistidae > Platanista > Platanista minor. Next base: position 94,320 of record RJWK010000523.1, on the reverse strand, counting down.
TGGGCAGGTGTGTGCTTTTAACTCCGTGTGTTGTCGGTGACAATGGCCTCAAATTTCACACTTGGTTCTTTGCTTGTTTTTCTCCACTTATCAAGACCCTTATAAAGCAGTCCCACCCAGAGGATTTATTATAGGAGTGCTTCGTTCTGCCTGCAGCAATACCATATCCACATGAAAACATGTCTTAGACAGTCCACCTTGTATCACTGCTTAGGAGAAATGGGGATTCAAAGAAATATTTTCCAGCTAAATAGCTGAAAAAGTATCTCGCAGACTATTATAGGGGTATGTGAAGAAGAGAAATCTTCTAACCGTCATTGCTCAGTTCATTGAGAAAACCATCCAGGTGCTGGCTTCTTGGTTATTCTTAAACTCTTTCTAAACTGATATGTAAACACTACTGTATAAAATAGGTAACCATCAAGGACCTACTGTGTAGCACAGGGAACTCTGCTCAATATTCTGTAATAAACTAAGTGGGAAAAGAATTTGAAAAAAATAGATACATGTATATGTATAACTGAATCACTTTTGCTGTATACCTGAAAGTAACACAACATTGTTAATCAACTATGCTCCAATATATATATAAAAAAAAGTCAGCCAGGTTGCTGTTTGGTCTTAAGTTTCAACTATCACGGCCCCCTTCAAAATTATTACCTTTTGCTAAGTTCCACCACAATTAAACATCAGAATTCTCTTTGGATAATGGGGATAGAATGAGACCTAAAATAAAGAAGATGGAAAAATCCAGGAAAACTAAGGGAGTGCTATTTCTGAATTATTTATTATGAATATTTTGGGAGGGTAAAGACTGATGGTTGAGTATGGACAAATTCACTAAAACTGAGAACAATAGAACTATGAACAAGCTTTTTAAGCTATAGAGAGGTGAATTTATGGCACACTAAAAAATAATGTTTATTGAAACTCTATACTAAAAAATGGTACAGATAAAAAATATGGCTAGTTTTGTGACATGTTAACCCTCATTTTACTATTGGTTTTAAAGTTTGAGGGAAAACTTACCTAAGCATTTAAGCTACTGGTTAAGTAATTTTATGGGCATTTTCAGACTTATATATGACCGATGTGAACTCAAACGCATAATACAAATGAGGATTCTTGGTCACAACATATTGTGGGCACCAGATAAAGATTCGTTGGATTGAATGAACATTTTCTCTATGAATGATAAGCTTCTATACAAAGAAATAGTAAAAGTAAATGTGCAAGACATTTATGTTGCAGGAAATGCATAAACATTAAGAGATTACTACCTATTTCTAAAATGAAAACTATCAGAAATCAGTCTGGTCACAGTCTACCTCCAAGTGCACAGAGTTTCAAAACTAGAAAGGGTTAGGCTGACTAATACACTTTGCTTTTTTATGCAACTGAGAATGTTCTATGAGAATTTGGTCGTCTAGCATAAGCCACCCTAATGCCAAAATGTTTTCCCCAACTAAAGACAAATTAATGATATTATTTGGAGATGGAATTTTCTCTAGGTTAGATTTGCTTCCTTTGTTTCCACTTAGCATCAATTGGGTTACTTCAATTAGATATCTACAAATCAATTAAGGAGAAGTTTGTGGTTTTTTTACAGTTTTATTGAGTCTTTATATTTTCTAAGCATATTTTTTCATGTGGTAAAACTTTAATTACATGATTATATAAAGTTATAGACTTGTAAGCCTTTAGAGCTTTGCTGTGATTGTCTCCTCTTACTGCTTATATTCCCCAATCCACCTGGTTAATAGTCATCAAATAGGTTAATGTTCCTGACCTCATAATTTTTTTCATTACTAACTATGCCTCCCTGGTTTGGACCCCTGCTTTGAGGCATTTGCCTTCCTCCCCTGTACTCCTCAGATTCCATGACAACTCTGATCCTACTGTGCCATCATTTCTGACTTAATGCATCTACATCCTCCCAAAGATGGTGACCTGTCTTAGGAGAGGTCCTTTGTCTTTCTGTTGGCTACCATATCCCAAGTTTGTTTATGGCACCTATGAGAAATAATTGTTATCAGACCTACGAGAAATAATTGTTAAATAAATAAATTTTGTATAGCCCCAAAATCATGTTAGTGGATAAAACATCCAAAGAGCAGTGATCAAACCACTGATGAAGTGAATATTAGTTTGGCAAAATGGCCTTTGATGTTGTGAGAGTTTTAGTGTTTTTTCTCCCTCCTCCCTTTCCTCCTTTGGTTGACCCTTACTTTTGGCAGCATAAATCCAAACAATAAATGTTCTGTCTATAGATGGCTACCTTTGAACTCTTCTCCTTGGGGCTGAGAAGTCACCTGGGTTGTAAGAACAAAAGTATCACTCCAGGAAGGCTGATAATCTGGAGCTTTAAAAGAAAGGGACAGCTTTCAGAACTATGTAGTGATTTCTTTGTATAATGTAAGCTACCAGAAAGAATTTCTGAAGGAAAAACATTCAGGTTAAAAGTGTAGTCAAAGATTGCATTAAATGCCAGTATAATGCACTCTCTATAATACATTTAGATCATGAAAAGTAGATGAGGTAACTGTTCATGTTACACTAAAAACTTACCAATTCATATTCTATTATTTTAAAATGTAGGGTATTTTAGACAGGAGCCAGGATTAGTTTTTGTTTAGCAAGTGTTTTCTTTTAAGAATAAATTAATGAGTTTAAACAAATAGTATATGAGAGTAGAAAATACTTTTAATTCCATCTTTTTTTTCAATATAAGTTGCATATTAGACTAAGGTTAATTACTTTTTACATTTTTATTAAGGTATCATTTACATACAGTAAAATCCACTCTTTCTATTTTACAGTTCCGAGAGTTTTGACAAATAAGTACAGTAGTGTAATCACCAGCTCAATCAAGATATAAAATAGTTTCTTCACTCCCCAAATTCCTCTGTGCCCTCCATAGTCACTCTCTCTTCCTACCCCAGCAACCACAGATATATTTTCTGGCCATAGAATTTTCACTATTCCAGAATGCCACTAAATGAAATAATGCAGTAGGTAGTCCTCTGAGACTGGCTTATTTCACTTAACATAATGCATTTGAGATTCATACATGTTATTAGGTAAATCAGTAGTTCCTTCATTGTTTTTCTCCCCCAGTGCTATCCCATGTTGTGAATAATTATGTAAGATTTTTCTTCTAGTATTTTTAAAAGACTTAATTTTTAGAGAACTTTTAGGTTCATATCAAAGTTAATAGGAAGACACAGAGATATCCCATATACCCCATGCCCAACACATGCATAGCCTCCCCAACTATCAACATCCCCACGAGAGTGGTTTATTTGTTATAACTGATGAACCTATACTGACACATCATAATCATCCAAAGTCCATAGTTTACATTATGATTCACCCTTGGTGTTGTATAGTCTGTGGGCTTTGACAAATGTATAATGACATGTATCCATCACTATGGTACCATACAGAGTATTTTTACTGCCCTAAAAATCCTTTCTGCTCACCTATTCATCCTCTCCACCTAATCCCTTGGCAGCCACTGATCTTTTACTGTAGACATAGATTTTCCTTTTCCATAATGCCATATAGTTGGAATCACACAGTATGTAGCCTTTTCAGATTGGCTCCTTTCACCTAGTAATGTACATTAAAGTTCTTCCATGTCTTTTGATGGCTTACTTGCTCATTTCTTTTTAGTACTAAGTAAAATCCAATTGTCTGGATGTAACCCAGTTTATTTATTCATTCACCTTCTGAACGACATTTTGGTTGATTTCAAGTTTTGGCACTTAAGAATAAAGCTGCTATAAACTTCCACGTATAAGGTTTTGAGTGGACATAAGTTTTACCAACTTCTTTGGGTTAATACCGAGGAACATGATGGCTGTATCATATAGTAAAAGTATGTTTATTTTCTTTTGTAAAAATGTGTTAAGATATCTTCCAAAATGGCTGTACCATTTTTCTTTCCCACCATCAATGAATGAGAGTTCCTGTTGCTTCACATATTTGTCAGCATTTGGTGTCATCTGGGTTTCAGATTTTGGCATTCTATTAGGTATGTAGTGGTACCTTGTTTTAATTTGCTTTTCTGTGGTGACATATGGTGTGGACCATCTTTTCGTATGCCTTTTGCCATATGTATTCTTCTTTGGTGAGGCATCTGTCAAGGTATTTGGCCCACTTTTTAATATAGTTGTTCACGTTCATCTTATTTATTTATTTGTTTGTTAATTTTCTTATAGTTAAATTCGAAGACTCTGTGTATTTTGGATAAGAATTCTTTATCAGATGTGTCTTTTGAAAATATGTTTTCCCAACCCATAACTTGTCTTCTCATTTTCTGGACATTGTCTTTTGGAAGTCAGATGTTTTTAATTTTAAGGAAGCCTAACTTAGTAATCACTTCTTCCATGCTTTGTGCCTTTGATATTTTATCTAAAAAGTCATCACCATTTCCAAAGTCATCTAGATTTTTCTCCTATATTACCTTTTCAGAATTTCATAGCTCTGCTTTTTATATTTATGTCTGTGGTTCATTATGAGTTAATTTTTGTTAAGGGTGTAAGAGTTGTTTCTAGATTTTTTTTTTTAATTTTAATAGCAAAGTTCAGTATTACTTTGCACCTTTGTCAAAGATCAGTCAACTATATTTGTGACTCTATTTTTGGGCTTTCTATTTTGTCCATTGATCTATTTCTCTGTTCTTTCACCAACACCATGCTGTCTTGATTATTGTTACTTTATAGTAATTTTGAAGTCTCGTAGTGTCAATCCTCCAACTTTGTTCTCCTTCAATATCGTGTTGGCTATTCTGAGTCTTTTGCCTCTCCATATAGACTTTAGAATCAGTTTGTCAATATCTATAAAGTCAACTTGTTGGCATTTGGATTTCAACTGAATTAAATCTGTAGATCAAGTTTGGAAGAACGGACATTGTGACAATACTGAGTCTTCCTACCCATGAACATGGAATATCTCCCCATTTATTCAGTTCTACTTTGATTTTGTTCATCAGAGTTTTATACTTTTCTTCAGGTAGACTTGTACATATTTTGACATAAGTATTTCATTTTTGAGGTACTAATGTAAATGGCATTGTGTTTTTCATTTCAAATTCTACTTCTGATGGTATGTAGAAAAGCAGTTGACTTTCGTATATTAACCTTGTATCCTTCAGTCTTGCCATATTTGCTTATTAGTTCCAGAAGTTTTTTTACTGATTCTTTAAGATTTTCTACATAGATGATCATTTCATCTACAATGTTTTATTTCTTTTTTCCCAATCTGTATATTTTTTGGTTTCCTTTTCTTATGTTATTACATTAGTTAGAACTCCCAGTATGACATTGAAAATGAGTGGTGAGAGAGGACATCCTTAACTTGTTCCTGGCCATAGTGGAAAAGCTTTCTGCTTTATCACCATCAAGTATGATGTTAGCTGTAGGTTTTTGTAGATATTCTTTATCAAGTTGAGGAAGTTCCCCTCTATTCCTAGTTTACTGAGAGTTTCTTTTTTTTATCATAAAAGAGTGTTGGATTTTGTAAATGCTTTTCCTATACCTATTGATATGATGGTGTAGCTTTTCTTTTTTAGTCTGTTGATGTGATGTATTACACTAGTTGATTATCAAATGTTTAACTGGCCTTTCATACCTGGGATAAATTCTGGGTATGAAAGGTTAATTTAACATTTGAAAATGTTTTATTTACACTTATAATCCATTTTCAGTTAATTTTTATATAAGGTGCTAGGTATGGGTTGAGGTTGCACATGTTTTGTATAATTGTTTCAGCACAGTTTGTTGAAAAGACTATCATTTCTCCATTGAATTGTCTTTGCACCTTTGTAGAAAAATAATAGACTCAGTGTATGAGTTTACTTCTGGATTCTTTATTTTATTCCTTTGATTTATATATGTATTCATTTGCCAATACCACACCAAGCTAATTATTTTTTAAAACTTCAAGATGTGAAAATGATTTTTCTTATAAACAGACAACCTGAGAGCCTTTTACACCCTTGGTGAATTCAGCTAAACTTTCTGAGGTCAGTTTCTGTACATATGGAATGAGGATTTGCATTAGTGGATTAGCGGAAATCCAAAGTCCTTTTTCTTCTTTCCCTTCTCTTCCCTTACTTTTCCTCCTTTCTTTTCTTCTCCTTTCCCCTTTTCCCTTCCTCTCTAGCCTTCTCATTCTTTCTCACCCCCTTTCTGTGCCCATCTCTTCTTGTCTTCTTTTTCTCTCTCCTACATTCTTTCCCTATCTGGTCAGTAGATGGTGCTGTGCTGCAACACATGTATTTGCTGATTTCCTAAAACTTGTAAATATCATATGATGTCATCTGTTAATTCTACGCCTTCACTTTGAGAACTGATTGCTAAATTGTTAATGGAACAATGATGTTCACACTCCTCTGCCTTTGAGAAATGAACCCCCGGGCATGGATCAGATCATTTAAACTGGCCACTGGAAAAGTTGTCAGGAGATACAAGTTTTTGATTAAGAAGAATATTTTTTAAAAAGCAGTAGGCCCTGAAAACCCACAATATGGCTCAGCCTTGTGAGACATTTGAGTTGGTGTTTGTTTATCCAAGAGCAAAAATATTGATGGCCACTAAGAACATAGGATATAGGAAGCCCCTTTGCTCAAAATAAAATCCCAAGGTTAATTTGTTTGTGAATCACAGAGCCAGCTGGCTGCCTTGGCCCAGCTATGACTCTTGTGGTGACAGCTGTTTCTACCAAGATTTGATGGGTGGGGGCAAGGGCAGAGCTGGTGGTTGCACGATGGGATGGAAGTGGGAGATGGATAGAAAGAATGGACTATGGTTTCTTTAGAAAGGAAATCCATGGGTTTCAGATATTCTTGATTGAACTCATATTGCCTCTAGCTGTACATAAGAAGAGGTGGGGGTGGATGGTCAGTTGTTACTTCAGGTCCCCTTAGGTTATGATTTAATGGTGGGTGTTTAATTTTCCAAAAGTTTAGCTAACTGTGAAGGTTTCCAGAAAAGGCACTGTATTTGCTTGCAAATAACCCAGCTTGTACTTCTCTGGCCCCACAACCCTGAGGGGCTCTGGGCTCTTCCGTGTTTCCTAAAGCCTGCTTTTCCAAAGGCCAAATAAAAGGCCCTTTTTGGGGCTGATGACATCTTCCTGGAGTTTCCACGTATAAACTGTAATAACTTAACGCTTTACAGTACTTTATGGTTTCACAAAGCAATTTTACTCACATATGTAATTATCCCTTTTCTTAGAAAATAGAGGTTCGGATTAGGGCATTGGAAGTCCAAGCCAGAGAGATTGGTGAGGAAGAAATGTATTGGTTAATAATGACCTCTAACCTCATTTAGATCTCCATTTGGGTGTTTCAGCTTTACAGAGCCAAAACTGAGCTTCTGGTATCCATCCCCCATCTGCTTAATTTCCTATCTTCTCTGTCTTGGTGAAATCACGAAGTCATCATTTCAGTTCTCAGCTTCAAACTTTGGAGTTGCTCTTGACTCTCTCTTTCTTACCCTATACCTGATCTACAAGCAAAACCTTTTGACCCTACCTTTAAAGTATGCTCAGAATCTGCCTTCATCTCATCACCTCTCTTACTACCTACACCCTGGTCTGACCCACCATCATCTCTTGTGTGAATTAGGACACCAGTTTTCTAACAGGTTTCCCTGTTTCAAGTCTTGTCCCTACTTCAGTGTAATCTCAGCACAGTAGCCATAGTGGGGCTGTTAAAAGGCAAGTCAGATCTTTGCCTAGAACCCCCTCACCCATGGAGGAGACCTTTTCCCAGACCCCATTACCCATCATCCATGCATGGCTCCAATTACCCATAGAGGAGGGGCAAACCCCTTACAGTGACCTGCAAAGTGAGGTGGCCCTTTCTAACCTCTGGGACCCTGTTTTGTGTCACTTATACTCTCACTCACCCATTGCCTCCTGCCTGTTTCTCAAACCTGACAGGAATGCTCCTGCCTTGGGGTCTGTTCACTTCCTCTTTTCCTTGAAAACTCCTTGCCTAGATACAATTCTTAATCTCTTGTCTTTCAGATCTTTACTCAGTGTCACCTTCTCACTGTGGTTTTCCCTGGTAATGCTATTTAAAATTGAACTCTTTATAACCACTTCCTATTCCTTTCCTGGTTTAATTTTTTTCAACACTTATTAGAAACATATTATAATCTGTACTTACATATGATGCTTATCATCACCCCCTAATTTCTCTAGAATATAAACTCTATGAGGGCAGGGATCCTTATCTGTTCTATTCCCTACAGTATCCCCAAAGCCTAGACTAGTGTTGACACATAAGAGATCCTCAACAACTGTGACTGAAGGAATGAATGCATGAATGATGTTCTCCAACTCATTTCCATGGTCTGAGGCCCTGGCAGAACCACCAAAAGAAAGTACTACATCTTGATTAGTTTCCTGGGATTGGAAGATTTCCTGGTTAGAAGGACTGGAACATGGAAATCAATGCCCCACAATCACCTTGTGAAAAATACAGTTTCATGGTCTTACTCCTGGATACTCGGATTCAATAGGTCTAGAATACATATTTTTACGTATTCCCCAAGTGATTTTAATTCTTAAACAGATTTGGAAACTCACTGTCCTAGAGAACAGTTTCCCATTAATTCAACAAATATTAATTGAGCATATTCTATATCCCAGAAATTATACCAGGGAGTGGCCCCAGGCTGACATCTGGTAGGAGAGATAGGTGTTTAAAATGATACTTGAAGTGTAATTAATGCTTTCCTGAGGCATTTATTAATTTCAGGGGTTGCAGAAGACAAAAGAAGGACACATGGGGAGTGGCCAGGGAATAATTACCAGAGGAAATGACTCCTGGTAAAGAGAAGGTGAAAAGGTAGGTGAAGGACAAGGATGCTGTGGACAGGAATACAGACTGGCCTCTGAGTTCAAGGCAATTGATAGGTTTCTGATACCTGTTTAGATTATATCAGAGTCCAGAGCTGCACCTTACCCAGCAAAGGGGGCAAAGTTATGTGGTTTTCCATTTTTCCACGAAGTACCTACATTTCTTTTTATAGTCCTCTCTTCCAGGTATCTAGGGTTCTAATTGTCTCTGAGATCATAAAAATATACTTCTGGCTTGCTTATCTAGTTTTCTTTTTTAAAGGGTATAATAATGTCCTTCTTAATATGGAGTAACTCACGGTTTTTGGCATACTCTTTTCTGGAATGTTTGCACTGAAACAAAAATGAGGCAGCCTTTAATAATAACAACAACAACAACAACAACAACAACAACAACAACAACAACAAATCAGGCAGGCATTAGTGACAAACCAGAAGGGAAATACTCTTTTGGACTCTAATTTTCCTCAAGTCATGTTACCTGAGGAAGACCTTAAGATTGGTACTAGAATTGGTCACCAGTGGTTTTCTGCCAATTCATCTTATCACAATATGGGGGGAAATGGTAACCACTCCTGTCTCTTCCAAGCTTTGATATAGGCCTTGTACCAATGCCTTAATTTTTCTGTGCTGCAGCTACTCAAATTTGTAATATCATGTTTGTACTATCTTTTTCCCATTTATATTAACCAAGGTAAGTAGTGTTCGCTGCTGTGACAAATAAGCCCCTGGTCACAGTATCTTAACATACTAGTTTTTAAATTTTTTACCCATCTCATAATCCAGAGTGGGTCTCAAAGGAGTGGTGGTGGGCTGGTTGTCTGGACATAGGCATCAGTTCCGTACAGTCATTCAGGGACACACATTTTTTCATGATGGGTCTCTGCAAAGTGCAATCATGGCTTCAAAATCATCTTGACAACTTCTAGACAGCAAACAAGGAGAAGAGAGAGTGGAATAGGCACTCAACTTTAAGATGCCTTAAACCAAAAGTTGGCATCATTTTTCTGTAAAGGGACAGATAATACATATTTTAGGTTCTGGGAGACACATATCCCCTATTACAACTACTCAATTCTGCTGTTACAGTGTGAAAGCAGCCATAGACAGTATGTAAATGGATGGAGGTGGCTGAGTTCCAAAGACAGGTGGCAAGCCAAATTTGGCCTGTAAGCTATAGTTTGCTGTCCCTACATTCCACCAAAAGGTATGTCTTCCCTTCACATTCCATTGGCAAGAACCAGTCCCATGTATTTTGTTTGTGTGCCCAGGAAGAGGAAACACTTTGATGAGCAACTAGCCAGTCTCTGACAGATCACATATCAGGGGTGGAGTGTTCACTGGTTTTTTGAGACAGTGGACACACTGCTGTCTAGTCCTGACATGATCAAGGTCAATAATGTTCCTTTGTAAAACATCACCTCACAAATTCTAGGTGGGGATACTTTGCTTAAGATTGTTCTGGGAGGTCCTACATTGATCAGGTGGGAAGCTTTCCTTCCAGGTAAAGACAAGTACTCTCCCAACCAGATGATTGAAGTAGCACATGATCCCCGGAAATGATAAGTGGTCATTATTGGATGGCAAGGATAAGGACTGCTCTGTTAACTCAGTTTTCAAACATCAACTGGGATCTGAAGCTCTTCTGTCAATTGGTTTCCTTCCTTCTCTCCTTCCAATGTCCCCAGAGATGGGTGAAAATCTTGCCCTGCAAGTGTACACCCAAAGTTCTAATTATACCAGCAGCAACTCAGTTTGTGGTATAGTATTTGTTTCTTTGTGCCCCCCAAAGCCTCCCCTTTAATTTACTGTGGAATCAGAAACAGCAGGTTCTTTCAACAGCCCTGTGAATTAAACAGAGCAAATATTTAGCTAAAAATAAATTTAGGGATGGCTTCCTATATAGGAGTTACAAACAATCTCACAATCCCAGGCCTTAAACCTCATACTCTATGTTTGGATGATAGATTTAGTACAGTAATGGCTCCAATTCTCTGCTCCTCCCTTTACATCAGGGCTGGCCTTATGACTTGTTTTGGTCAACAGAATGGGGTGGAGACCTGTGTGCTCCACATTCTCTCAAAACTCTGCTGCTGCCATCTACAAAAGTCTGAGATAGCCAGGTGGAGGGTGGAAGATAACATGAAGCAGAGAACCGCTGTCCTAGCTGAGGCCTTCCCAGACTAGCCGGCCTGCCAGTGCCTCCAGATGCTTAAAAGAGCTCAGCCCAGGGGCTTCCCTGGTGGCGCAGTTGTTGAGAGTCCGCCTTCCGATGCAGGGAACACTGGTTCGTGCCCCGGTCCGGGAGGATCCCACATCCCGCGGAGTGGCTGGGCCCATGAGCCATGGCCTCTGAGCCTGCGTGTCCAGAGCCTGTGCTCCGCAACGGGAGAGGCCACAGCAGTGAGAGGCCCGCGTACCACAAAAACAAACAAAAAAAAGAGCTCAGCCCAGAAGAAGGGTATTTGCCAAGGTAATAAAGCTAGAGCTTGATTGAGCAGGACTCAATGGTACATCTTCAGATTTGTAGTCCAGCGTCTTACCACAGCTTGCAAAAATAGAGGCAATTCCTATGATCTCAGAATTTCCTATGCATATCCCCTTTTTGGTTTTTATCACATTGAAATCTTTACTAAAGAGTAGACCTGAAGGCCATATTGTTATTAGTTGATGAACTTGCACACATTACTTAATGTTTTGGCCTTAGTTTCCCCCAAAATACTGCTAACAGCGTCATTCAGGTATCCTGAAAAATACCTCTGGTTCACCCTATGTGAGATTTCCCACTTCAGATAAGTTGCAGAAGTCTATTCATTTCACATCAATAATATCTCACATTTGTCCCACTGATATCAGCCAGTTTTAAGCTTCCATTACCTCTCAAAGGTCTAGAGTGATAAGTTAAATGTTTACCTGTTTCCTTGGGGCTCCTCAAATCCGTCCTGCATCTAAATTCGGTAGGCACTTTATAAAGCTCAGTTCAGCCAGGCATTGTCCAGCTTAAGACCCTCTGGCTCCTCACCACTTCTCTAAGTACAAAAGCCTGAAAATGACTGCAGGCACCTTTGTCACTTTTACTTTAGGGAAACCCCACATCCACCATTGCCTGGGATTGTCTCACTTGACGTCTCTTTGTCTTAGTGCTCAGTTCAGTTTAGCAATTGTCCTGCCCCTGTTCACTCTCAAAATTGAACCAGTTTCGATGGTAAACTATGTGATCATCCTTTGTACCTTTAACTGTTTTCTTTTTGTGGACTTTCTCATGGTCTGAAAGTCCCGATCTATTTCTTTGAACGACTAAAGCATGACATTTTCCTCAATGCCTGTGCGTCTCTCTTGTAAGATTTAAGTGAAAATGAAAGGTGTGTGTTTGCATGTGGAGAGAGGGGCAGGAGAGGTGTTCACCAGCAAGCAGGGGACAATTTTCAACTTTGACCCCACTGAGAAAGACAGGACACTATCTTCTTTCTTATTTAAACTCTGTGAATGTTCCGATGTGTGCTGTTTTCACCCCACATTACTCCTATTGTTGTTAGATGTAAAGAAAGGCTTTGTGATTCTTGGCCAAAGGAAGATTGGCAATTTGCTCACTTCTTCTGGGGATTGAAAAAGGAGACAAATTTATAGAAGTGGTGGGAAAGGAAAATTGGTCCTGGGCCCTCTTGGGCAGCAGGTGCAGGCTTGCTCTGCAAATTCACCTGAGAGATTTGCACTAATATGAACCCTGTTTCTCACCCCTGGAGAGACAGACCTGCTTGAACATCTGTCTCAAGGAGCATGAAGAGCACCCAAGGAGAAGAGTCTCGACCCTGAGAAGTTAGAGTCCTGACCATCTCTCCCCAGGTATGCTTGTTGTTACACTTGTTCTTGTGCATGTATTAATAACCCCCCAATTTCTTCAGCAATATTAGAGATGATGGCAGGGTAACTATGCTTTATCATTATACAAAACACAGAATGCATTCCCAGTTCCAAATAACTGAGTAGTGTCTATTCAAGCACTGGGGTGAGGGAACTTCAGGCAAAGATGTGACAGTCTCCAAAGAAGTCTATTTTTGCAGAGGAGGTGGTACACCCCCATCCCCCACAGTTAAACTGGAGACATTTAAAAATTACTACTACAGGATGTATTACCAGGAAAAATCAGAATCATACCTGGCATTGGAGGTCATCCCAGATTAGAAAATTGAGATCCAATGTAAGAAAACTGAAAATAAATAAGTTGTGTTCATTATCTGATAAGAAATCCCTGCTTTTTCCTACTCTTGGCGTCTTTTCTTTCTTCCTTTCTTCTTTTCTTTCTTTCTTTCTTTCTTTCTTTCTTTCTTTCTTTCTTTCTTTCTTTCTTTCTTTCTTTCTTTCTTTCTTTCTTTCTCTTTCTCTCTCTCCCTCTCTGTCTCTTTCTCTCGCTTTTTCTTTCTTTCTTTTTCTTTCCTTCCTTCCTTCCTTCCTCCCTTTCTTTCTCTTTCTCTCTCTCTCTCCCTCTCTCTGTCTCTTTCTTTCTCTCTCTTTTTCTTTCTTTTTTCTTTCTTTTTCTTTCCTTCCTTCCTTCCTTCCTTCCTCCCTTCCTCCCTTCCTCCCTTTCTTTCTTTGTTTCTTTCTTTCTTTGTTTATTTGTTTCTTTCTTTGTTTCTTTGTTTCTTTCTTCTTTCTTTTCTTTCTTTCTTCCATGAAAGCAAAAGGACTCAGAACTGCCAGAAAACAGATATGTAGGAAAGGGGATCTACCAAGGGGAGCAGATGTTTTTCTAATTTTGAAAATGTATAAGGTTGAAACATGCCTTTCAAAGCTAGAGATAGGCACAGATTACCACCCTGTATGGGTTATGGGCACTTGGGGATTTCTTGTCCACTTAATATTTTTTGAAGTTTAATATCTCAGCAGTGAAAGGAAACAGAAGTGGCTAATTCTGAATCTAAGCATTCTTTCCTGACCTCTTGGTACCTAGGCACAATAGGGTGAGTTCAGAACTGAGAAAGGTCTTAACTCCCTGTTTCCTGTCTTTTGTTAGTTTTAATCTGACACTTAAACATACTTCAATGTGGACTTTTGTGTGGGACTGCCTTTGATTTCTTTTTTCCACTCCTGAGGAATGCCAGCTAAGAGAGGGAGAAAAATAGAATAAAGTTCTAATCATATATAATATATATCTTAAGAAGTGATGTGGTGCTTTTTTTTTTTAAACCTAAGAAGTAGACTGGCGACATTATAATGATCTTTTCTTAGAAGGAATCTGAACTTCAGTCCTAGAAAGAGGGTATACTCCTCCTATTCCTTTCAAGTGTGCATATCTCCATGAGAAATTCGCACTGCAAGGCTCTTGGTACCACATCTTGTGTTTGTAGTTGGAGGCTGAAGCTGGGGTACTTGTCTTTGGGAAAGTGAGAGCTGTTCCCATTTTAGGGAATGATGTAGTCAGCCCTACCAAATGCACACATCCTCTGGTTATGTGTTTGGGGATGGGGTGAGGAAGGGCTCCTTGATGACCCAATGAAATGCTTCCTTAAACTATAGGCTTCATAAACTATTCCCTTGAGCTAGTTGACACAGTTACTAGTCAGTCATTTCAGTGGATCATCAGTTGACTATGACTAATGGGCCATTAGCTTTGGAACTTTTGCTTAATGTGATCTGCTCAGCTGCCTTTATGGAGAAACACTCCTATTTCTACTTGAATAAGTGGGACCATGTCTGTGGGGCTATGATACATATGCTTTAGTTAGGGAGAATGATGGAAAAGCAAATAACAGGCAAGGGTGAGTAATAATGATATTGTGCCCTTATGACCACATTTTTAATAGAGTGTGATACATACTTGTGATGCAGAAACTTACAAACTGAGAATTACTGTATGGAAAACATATTGGCTACAATATATTGGTGACATTTTAACATATGTATATGAATATGTATATATTAATATGCATATATACCAGGCTACCATCTGCTTTAAAGGGCTCTGTTGTATTATTCTGTTGATGTTTTCATTTAGTGTTATTATTTTAACAGGTATAGTAGTTTCACTTTCATATTACTTTGCAACTATTGTATTAGGCTGTTCAATAGAAAACATTCTCTATATTCTATTAACACATACTCAACCGACACTAAACTATTTGGTAGTTTATGTGCAGACACAGTAAAGAAAGATATTCAGTTATAGTGTCAAAGCATAATTTTCAAAAAGGTAAAATCATGACTCATGCAAATATAAAATGAGTGCACGGAAAAGATTTTGTTTAACTCAATAAATGAGGGAACCAGTAGGTTGCTAAAACATGTCCACGTGAGAATTTGGCTTACTGGAACTTATATAATTAATTTGTGATTCTGTGAGCAATTCATATTGCTTATCATTTTCTACAAATTAGCAGTCACCCCTACAGAATGTAATCTTTAAAAAATACATTTCCAAGTCTAGTATAATTTTCCCTGACAAGAGTTTTTATTCCTTCACTTACTAATTCAAGTACTTTTGAGAGTCTAGTATGAGCATATATTAGAGACTGTTATACACAGATGAACAGGAGAAGGTGTCTGATTTTTAGGACCTCAATATTTAGAAGGAGGAGAGGGGTAGACTCAGATAACTATAGTTCATTTGATAAAAGCCAGTAGAATCTTAGTGAACATTCTGGCACTACTGGAAGAAAGGTTGTTTGAGCATAGTCTCACTGGTTGAAAAGCTCACCAGCAAGAAAAAGAGGTGTGACGTTTGGGGGTCGAGAGGCAGGCTTTCCATTCTACCTGGAGAGGACAGAGTGCAAAAAGGCTCATGGGGGGCTTCCCTGGTGGCGCAGAGGTTGAGAGTCCGCCTGCCGATGCAGGGGACACGGGTTCGTGCCCCGGTCCGGGAAGATCCCACATGCCGCGGAGCGGCTGGGCCCGTGAGCCATGGCCGCTGAGCCTGCGCGTCCGGAGCCTGTGCTCCGCAATGGGAGAGGCCACAACAGTGAGAGGCCCGCGTACCGCAAAAAAAAAAAAAAAAAAGGCTCATGGGTGTGAAAAAGCAAGGCATATTTATGGGAAGTGCAAGTATTGGTAAAAAAATCCAGGACTGAGGAGTGGTGTGGCTGGAGGTGAGACCCCTGAGACAGAAGAGGCGGAAGGACTTGATAAACCACATTATGCTAAAGGAGGCAGAAGACTAATCTTGAATTTTAAGCAGGACAAAAACTATATTAAGACTATATTAAGAAGTAATAACTTTAGCATTTCAGATCTCACTCTGAAGCAGTGTAAAGTTGTATCAGGAAAATCACTTAAAATGCTGTGACGATGGACCTGGGGGGAGAGGATCAGAATTCAATCCACCCCCACACCCAAACATTCTAACACATTGAGTGGACATATTGGATTTGTTTGTTTGTTTTTGGAGAAGGCAATCGCCTGACATACTTCTTTCTGCCACTTTTTTTTACCTCTGATCCTTTCATTTTCTCTCCCCACACCTTGCTCCATGTTTTCTTTCCTCTCTCTCTCTTTGAGCCTGTGTTCCCCCAGGTTAGCACTCTAGGAAACACCTGCTACATGTCTAAGTACTGTGATGACTCCTGAAGAATCAGTGACGTTGGGAGGTGTTCTGATTTTCAAGGCAATTCTGGACAAACACTGACACATTCCTACTCTCTGATTCTTATCTGTAAATCAACTGCGAAAGCACCATGACATCATCCTAATCAAGGTAAAATGCAACTGCTGTCCTCTGCTTTATAATTATCACACACCAGTCTGGGTTTCCTGATCCCTCTCAGGACTGGAATCCCTTCACTCCTATCAACAAGCATTTACAGGTCACCTCCCAAGATGGATTCTTTCCACAGATGGCTAATTTGGTCCATTTGCATTGACTCGTGGTAATTTCCTGTCTAGGGGGTGAGATTTTTCTGACAATATTAATTTTTTTAAAAAGCACTAGTAGTGGGGGAAGATGGAGGAGGGAGCTAGAAGAGGATCCTTATGTAACTTCCAATGTTCTAAATTTATCATAGTCCCATCAGAACTCCCAGCGAATTCAGTGAAAGTGATTTTATCCAAATGTCTTGATAAATTTAACCTGATTAAGACAATTCACATTTAAGTGTGAAATGTTCAATAACTAACCCATCTGAGCTTGATGTTCGTTTTATTTTTATTTATTTATTATTATTTTTTTTTTTTGCGGTATGCGGGCCTCTCACTGTTGTGGCCTCTCCAGTTGTGGAGCACAGGCTCTGGACGCGCAGGCTCAGCAGCCATGGCTCACAGGCCCAGTCGCTCCGCGGCATGTGGGATCTTCCCGGACCGGGGCACGAACCCGTGTCCCCTGCATCGGCAGGCGGACTCTCAACCACTGTGCCACCAGGGAAGCCCCTTGATGTTCATTTTAAAAGAGATTATTAACCAGAAGGAATCTCAAGCTGAGTCAATTTGGAGTATTAAGTAGAAGGAAAGAACTTAAAGCAGCTTAACAGGAAGATGTTTGATCAATTAATATTGACCACTTCCAAAAATAAAATCATTATTCACCCTATGACGAGATAAGAATAACTATTGGTAAGTCTGAAACAATAACCTCCTGGGTTTCTTTGTTTGTTTGTTTTTGTTTTGTGGCCAGGGCTTGCTGAATCTCAGTTCCGCAACCAGGGATGGAACCCGGGCACCCTGCAGTGGAAGCACAGAGTCCTAACCACTGGACCACCAGGGAATTCCCTAACCTCCTGGTTCTAATAGCTGTGAAATGGTTGACTGGGTCATACCTATCCTGGGCTCAGTTTGTACATCCCTGAAGTGAGGGGCTCCAATAGAATAGGGATAAAAGTAAGCCATGAAATATTAGTACACTCTTTTATTATTCCTTTTCAAATATGAGAATTAAAAAAGGAAGGAAAAAAAAAGGAAAGAAAAGAAAATAAATCTAGCTGAAAAATAGTCTGCAAGTAACACACGCTCATCGTGTGAAAATGAACGTCCTAAATCCAGCTAAAGCAAACCAGAATGACACAACACTCAATTATACAGTGTCATAAGGTGATAATGGAAGTTCCCCTCTGTACCTTCAGGATCCTCATTCCCATTCATTTTTCAGAGACAATTAGTGTTAATTTCTTGTATATCTTTCAAAAAATGTACGTAGGGCATTGCATTAGTTAAGGTTCTTTTGGTTTTAGGCCACGAAAATAAATTCCAGTTGACTTAAGCCACAAAAAAGAATTTACTGGAAGGATGCTGGGGTATTTTGCGGAAAAATGTGACTTGGCTACAAAGATTCTCAGCCTCCGATACTTCTGTTTTAAATTTCAAATCTGATTGGTCAAACTACATTAAGCAAGTGAACTGTAATGTGGTTGGGTGTGTGGGGGCAGAGGAGTTAGGAAATGGGCAAATCTCAAAGTGTAGGTAGCTGGGGAAGTTTTCTGGACAAGTTAAGCAGTAATTTACAAGACCGCTACCATGAAGAATCTCTTGAACATAAGTTTGTTTACATTTACTCACATATAAATCACACACTCACACTATATATTTGATTCTAAGACACATATCTTTCACATTTTAATTAGCTATGAAGTCAGATGTGTATAATTGATACTACTTATCATTAGAGGATAGTTTTATACAGGACATTTTTTTTTATTTCTCTGTGGAACATAAAATAGTGAAATCTTTCCACTTTGGCATTTTAGTAACTTCTGTGCAAGTGGAAAAAATATTGTTTGTTCCTGAGCCAGGTGTCACTTATAAGTATATTGGAATTGCATAGCTGGCACTATTTTTAGGAATCCCTACATTTAAAACCAGTTCCTAATATTACCATCATAGAAAAGCCTTTTAGCCATTACAATTAAATTAAACTTTATATAAACACTATAGAGCTTATTTTAGGAGTAAAGTACAAAGCTAGGTACTGTGAGCTAAAATAAAATGTGACTGTATTTTAGCTCTCAAGATAATTACAAATTGACACCTTGATTTTGAAATTCTAGCCTCCAGAAGTGTGAGAGAATAAATTTCTGTTCTTTTAAGACATAATGTTTATGATAACTTGTTATAGCAGCCCTAGGGAACCTAAAATACCCTGAGAGAGATCGTACAGTGTTTTAAAAGTACAAAGCATAATGAGGTATATTGGATCTTTTTTGAGATCTGGTTTTTGTGGCAGAAGAGACATTATGAGTCTGAAGCTGTGGCTCTTTAGGAATTTAATTCACCAAATACAGTCTGAATTTCTGTTTAATTTATAGCTGGTGTGACCTCTCCTTCAGGCTAAAAGGGAATAATTGTATTTGTCTGTTTAATGAAATAACAACAACAAGAATAAGACCAAAAATATGAAAAGATGAGTTTTTAAGACATTAGTCATCAGGCAATGCAGGACAGTGATACCTGAGAGACAGAAAACAAGTGTGGTGAGTACTGTGATTGTCCCAAGTTTACTGCCTTGAAAGAGGCATGGAGGGAGAACCCAGGAAGAGCTTGGTAGATAATCTGACTAGGGGAGACAGAGCAGAAAGTCAGGGTATTAAAAGGACATAGTACTGGAGGGGAAAGGAATACATATGCATGAGAAGCACACACACTGATACATATAGCTCTAGTGCATTAATTTTCATCAAATGTTCTATAGTCTGCTTCGATGTACAACTGCTCACAGTAATTCATCAACATTTAGGACTTCTATCTGAAAGAGGCTTTGGCATGCACTATATGTGCTTCTTCTGATATCTACTTAAGAGCACACATATGCCATAATGTAATGGATAAGAACCATTCTGCTAAGTCATGTTCAGTCTCTCACATGCGTGCTGAACAGGACTCTGGCTCCTTCAGTTCTGCCATCTTAGGAGGGTCTGACCAGTCCTTCTGGCATTTGTGATGGAGGGCCAGAGTGTGACAGGAGGACCAGGACCTGAATGTTGAGAGGAGGAGGGAAAGTATTAGCAACAATCAATCAATCAACTATCATATTAACATGATGAAGCAGTGAAGGGGGGAAGAGGGATTGAATGTAAGGAGGTTCAGAGGGGAATATGCTCTTGCTCTTTTGAAGAAAGTGCCTTGGTGGTTGCCACTTAAGTCAGTGGATGAGAGCAGAAAATGAGTTCTTTTCTTAAAATGTTACTGGGAAAAAAAAAATGTTACTGGAGACTGTCTTCTTCAAGGAATTTTAAAAAGTGTGAGTAAAGAATTTAGGTTATTGGAGAGTTCTTATTTTTGCATGAACTATGTCCATTTGACTATTTTCTTAGCCTGAATTCAGAGAAATGACATAGAATAGTGCATTATAGGACTTCAGAAAACATTGAGTCCTCACGGTTTAATTGGGATTATGTCATAGTTCCCATAATTATGGGAATTCTTTGGAAAATATTTAATTCTGCTTTGCGTGACCCATCTCGGAGGCAGAATTATGAGAATCTAGAGTCTCAGGAGGGTCTCATCTATCTCTTTCTTCTGTAAGTCATACTTCACAACTCTTTGAATGATTGAAGTTTTCTTGAACTATCTTCTATTTCCTTATTTCCAGATTTTCTTATTAAGTTGTTTGCTGCATGATTGATTGCTTCCACCCCTTTAGATTCCTAAACTAAAGCTTTCAGGTAAGGTCTATAATGCTCAAATACTGAACCATGAGTTCTTTTGTTTGGTGTGTTACTCTAGGGTAGATCTGTCTGCAGGAAGGTTGGCATTCAGATGTTCAGAATGGACACAGGGAAAGACTGAAGGGCACATCTCATTGGAACCAACTGGAAAGGGAAAAATGAACTTACTTGAGCCCACTGGTCATGAGTGTGCCCTCTTCTAGGAAAATTTGGTCCTGAAAGTCATTTTCTACTAGGTATGGAGGTTATTTTCTAAGACCACTTATACATACAGGTGGGGCAGTGTGAACACATTATTTATGTTAATAATTCAATGTTATCTCTCATAACTAATATGCTGCAAATATTGAGCTGACGAGCAGCTGTGTAGCTACTCATATCTGAAATAAACAGAGAGCTAGTGTCTGTGAAAAGAAAGAGCCCAATTCATAACAAAATTGCCTATATTTCTAATATAGGAAATATAGCTGCTTTGCAAAGTTCTCTCTAGGACAGTGGGAGATATTATTTTACACACTCAGCATTCACCAGTTTTAACTTTCCAAACAGAACCTATTTCAAATATTTTAGAGATTTTTGTTGTTGTTGTTCTGTTTTGTTTTTCCTTTCCTTAAGTTGGATGGTAGAAGACTACCTTCTGGAGGTCAAAGCACGTGATTGACAGCTGAGTGTGGCGCTCTGGTCTGAGCAATCAGAAGGCATCAGGCAATGGTGCAGACAGGAAGAAACAGAGGAACATCATGTAGGAACAGGCCAGAGGCCTGGGTCTGGGAGTCTTGCCACATGTCAGAAGTAGGGTTTGAGGATGCTGAAGATGAGGTGAATGGAAGCCAGAGAAAGACAAATGATGGTGGGAGGTTTTAAGGGACACAGAGGGAGTTGGGAAAGGGGCACATGGAATGTTGGAACTCTGTGGGTCAAGACAGACTTTTTCTGTTGGGGTCTGCAGGCAGAAAGCCTGCTAAGGCTCAGTCCTAAATTGAAGCAATCAGGCTGATTGAAGGAAAAGCTATAAAGGTGGTAAAGGTTGTTTCCAACATTCTGCCATTACTTTTCAACACCCTGAAGCTCTTTTGGCAGGTTCTCTCCACCCAGGTGTTCAGACCACTACCCTCCCTTCTTCTGAACTCCAGCACACAGGGTCACCCACATTATAGTAATCATTGGGCAACCTTCTTATTCCAAACTTTTCTTCCCAGTTTTTCAGCCTCCCCCAAATCTGATTCCCTCTGTGCTCATGCCCTTGATCCCTGTTGGAGCTACTTTGACAACGGATTGGAGCCAGCGGTGTCAATGATGACTGATGCTGTCTCCATGTTTCTTCCCTCTCTGATCCCATTCATACTCTTCCTCACTCAGTAAAGAGGGAATTCCAGTAGAATTAGGCAGGAAAGAGGCCTTTCCTTGATTCCTTCAGATTACAACTTATTGCTTTGTCCATGAGTGGGGAACAACCCTGAGAGTGTGAGCTGAGATGTGGTTTAAGAGAAATTAGAAGGAAGGATGGAGATTACTGGTGAAAGAGTCAATGAGGAGCTTGATGGAGAAGAAAGACCTGTAGGGTCAGGACAGGGCCTGGTTAGAGTCTCCACAGACCAGCTTGGGGGGATAAACAAAATATTCAAAGGGCTTGGTGAGCAACTGAGCTAATTCCATAAACTATTCTTTTTGTAAACCATGGTTTGAGCTAATGGATTTCTATAGGACGCTTTCTCTTTTCTACTACTCTGTGAGTGTAACCCAGCCTTCTGTTCTGCTAATGTTCATTGGTTCTATTACTGAGTTTGGGATGAAAAAGGTTGCTTAGGTGTCAGCCAAGGCACTCCCTCTCTTTGGGGCAGAGGGAGCTGCCAGCCCGAATATCCACTTCCTGCCAGCTTAAGGAGCTTATGACTCAGATTCAAGCAAAACACTGAGCTGAAGCAAAAGGGGAGGGAGGGAGTCTCAACTCAGAGAAAGGCTCCAGTGCCAAACTGCATCACCGAAACATT
This sequence comes from Platanista minor, assembly GCA_004363435.1. Lineage (NCBI taxonomy): Eukaryota > Metazoa > Chordata > Mammalia > Artiodactyla > Platanistidae > Platanista > Platanista minor. Next base: position 71,876 of record RJWK010000523.1, on the reverse strand, counting down.
CAACTCAGGAGAACCCATCACACCAGAAAGCTAGGTGATTGTGTGTTCATTCTCTGCTTTGAACACACACACATATGCTCACACAGGTTTCCTTTCTTTCACACTCTCACAGACACATTTCTCTCTGAGCAGGAATTCTGGGGTTATTGTACCTTCCTGAAAAAAAACAAAAACAAAAAACAAACAAAAAAACCCAGCTACTTTTGGAAGCTGGAATGATTATTAAGCATCTCTCATGTTCCATGATAGCAGAAAAGTCCCCACCGGATGGTATGATTCAGCTGGTGTTTCCAGTTATCCCTTCTTGCCGTGTGTCACCCTACTTACCATTCCTCATAGAGGGAGGTGTGTGGGGGGGAAAGGCTACAGACATTTCTTGGGAATAACACTGAAACCCAGATGCATGTGTTTCAAAGTCCTCTAGTCCCAGTAGCTTCCTGAATATTCTCTGGTGGCTGTGCGGCTGCCAGTGTTGACTTGCTGGTCATTTGGAAGGTGAACTCTACCCTGAGGAAAGGTAGCAGATGAATTAGAGACGTCTCCATTATTTCTTTTCCTTCCTCCTTCCATTACTCATGGACAGGTCCACACCCCTCCCCACCAGTTGTCTCTTTGTGAGTTAGTCATTTCCCTCCAAGGGTCTTACCTCCATGTACTGAAGACAAATGTGTGATCTTTGAAGTTCAAAGTACCAACTATATACTTTCCTGTTAAATATAGTTTATAGTGTGACTACTTCCTGTATGATTATATGTATAGCATGTACAACCTTCTTAATATTCAACGTTTATTTATGTTACTATCTTTCAAGGAACCCTGAAAACTCTCATAGTCAACTCCATAGGACCAGGTGTCTTAATGCCTTTTGGAAATCTTCCTGATCTGGATCCAGCTTCAGGTTCTAGTCTCCTCTTACCTGGCATTACTGTTCCTCTTTAAACTGGCTAGACTGGTGGGCTTAATCCCCCAACCCAATTTAATCACTCCTCTCTTTGAAATTCCCTCTCCTAACCTCTGTTTAATCTCAATCACTCTTAAAACTCAGACCCACGTCCGTCCATTATCTTTATGGGAGGAGAAGGAAGAGGATAAGAATAAGGAGGACAGAGAGAAAGAATCCATGCAGTAAAGCCTGAGGGGAAAGAAACCTGGTGGCGGTGGGCAGTGTTCCTTGAGGAAGTCTGTCGTTAGCCTAAGGAATGCGTTATAGGTGCCCCCCTCCTCCTGCCAATGTTTTAAGAAGCTCAGAAAATGGGGTTGATCAATACAGCAGGAGCTTTCAATCCCAGTCAGAAAAACATATTCATTCTGGAACCCAAATTTTCATGTCTAACACTGAAAGATATGTGGGAAGAAGTCAAAAGGTAGTTTAGTGGGCATGGCTATGGTGAAAGAGGAAGTAGTTGGAAGAACCAAATGCTGGTTACAACTTAGCCCGGGAGTTATATCTCTTCTATTCTTGAGGACTTCTCTTTTTTTTTTTATTCTTTTAAGTAAGGCAAACACTACTAATTTTATAGTATACTCTTTTTATTGAAGTATAGTTGATTTGCAATGTTGTGTTAGTTTCAGGTGTACAGGAAAGTGATTCAGTTTTATATCTCTATATATGTGTATATGTCTTCTTTTTCAGATTCTTTTTGATTATAGGTTATTATAAGATATTGTATATCGTTCCCCATGCTATACAGTAGGTCCTTGTTGTTTCTCTTGAAAACCTCTTAAAGGGTGCTTGTAGATCTAAATTGTCCTAGAGACAGGTTCTCAAGGTTATACCTTTGAACTTCTAAGGCTGACCCATGCTGTTCAGACACATTTCTTTTTCAAGTATGCTAACACTGTCCATCTGGTTACTGTCCAGAAGGAGGGCTCTTCTACCTCTTTAAGAGGACTCCGCCTATCTCTGTTTTGACTGTTACTTGAGGGTTTCACTTTAATCATACTCCCAGGTACAGGGAAGACCGCCACCCACTTGCCCCACCGTTGGTTCTCAATAAGGCTCCAGTACTAATCAGCTTTACTTAGCACTTTGTCTCTAGAAGCTTTTCAGTGAATATTTGTTGGCTTATTATCAGTCTGCTACTTTTGTAGGCTATAGTATATTCTTTTGTCTGGGATGGGTAACCAGGTGCTTAAATAGTGATTCAGATTTAGTGGCTGAAATTTTCCGAGAAGCTTCAGTGTTTAGGTCAACTTCTTGTTTCACTTATAAAATAGAATTAGAATAACAATTTATATTGTTATTGATGAACGACACTTCAGATATATCTTAATAAACCACTTCTTGTTTTATAGATAAACAAAGTAATGCTCAGTTAGTTTGACTGTCTTATGCAAACAACTGGTCAGTGATGAAGCAGGACAGGAATACACATCTTCTAAATTCTAAACAAATGGAAATGATGCGATTGTAGTGTAGTTTAATTATGAAGTCTAATCGAGGACATAGTTACTTGGTCTTTATATTTCACTGTGGTCTCCCAGGAGCCGGCAGAACAACAGTCGTCAGAGTTAGGTAATTTTATTATTGCTCCCAAATATGTATGTCCTAAGTTCTTTACGTTTATTATGAAAGTTAGTAACGAAATAAACATTGCTATGGTTGCCATGGAGTTAGACTAAGATTTCAACAAATGCTGTTTGAAGGGATTGATCCAGCCACTTCAGATGTAGTTTCCAAAGTAAAGATTGTGGTGAGGATGACTCCTCTGAAGGAGTCAGCTATTGTGAATATTGGGCTTCCAAGTTGCAATGTCATCTCGTGCATTTATGCTTTCTGGCCTAGGCAGAGTTCAGAAATATCGTATAATTAGACTGGTTGATACCATGGACGCAAATAAATATTCTTTTTTACTTCCAGAATGATATAATATACACCAAACTACTTTTGTAGCTATTGGGGGTAAATTTTCTCTTTGTGCCCAAATGTGAATCAATTAAAGAAATATTCACTGGAAAGAGGTTGGAGTAAGGCTAAAATAATAGTGTCAATAACAGTAGAATTCACTTGATACCGAGTCATACTTAGTTAGTACCCTTTATACAGTTAAAAGAATTTTGTGATAAAAGTAAGATTTTTAAAAACTGAGCTTGATTGTAGTGAGTAGTCAGGATTACAAAGACACATTCTTTGTCCTTTGAGTTATTTTCAATATTTTATTCTTTCTTGTTACAATGGACATTTTCCCTATAATTATTAAAGAAAAAAGGGAGGCCCGCATTTCCGCAGAGCTAGAACTCCCAGCCCGGGGTCTCTTGCCTCCACCGTCATGGAACTGCCTCAGAGCCCGAGGGGAGGGTGGCCTCACTGAGTCTGCCGTCTCTGGAGGGGCCCCGGCGGCCGAAGCCGCAACAGTCCTGGGGACCCCGGGCCGGAATCATCGTACCTGGGAGTTGAGGAAGCTGGTGGAAGAGTAAGACGCGGAGATCACCTTCCTCCCCACAGATACATCAGAAATACATCTACATGTGGAACAACTCCTACAGAACACCCACTGAACGCTGGCAGAAGACCTCAGACCTCCAAAAGGCAAGAAACTCCCCACGTACCTGGGTAGGGCAAAAGAAAAAAGAATAAACAGAGACAAAAGAATAGGGACGGGCTTCCCTGGTGGCGCAGTGGTTGAGAGTCCGCCTGCCGATGCAGGGGACATGGGTTCGTGCCCCGGTCTGGGAAGATCCCACATGCCGTGGAGCAGCTAGGCCCGTGAGCCATGGCCACTGAGCCTGAGTGTCCAGAGCCTGTGCTCCACAACGGGAGAGGCCACAGCAGTAAGAGGCCTGTGTACCAAAAAAAAAAAAAAAAAAAAGGATTAGGGACGGGACCCACAACAGTGGGAGGTAGCTGTGAAGGAGGAAAGGTGTCCACACAGAAGAAGCTCCTTTGCGGGTGGAGACTGTGGGTGGCAGAGGCGGGGAGCTTCAGAGCCGTGGAGGAGAGTGCAGCCACAGGGGCGTGGAGGGCAAAGCGGAGAGATTCCCGCACAGAGGATTGGTGCTGACCAGCACTCACCAGCCTGAGAGTCTTGTCTGCTCACCCGCCAGGGCAGGCGGGGCTGGGAGCTGAGGCTCAGGCTTTGGTCAGATCGCAGGGAGAGGACTGGGGGCGTGAACACAGCCTGAAGGGGTTAGTGCACCACGGCTAGCTGGGAGGGAGTCCAGGAAAAAGTCTGGAGCTGCCGAAGAGACAAGAGACTTTTTCTTCCCTCTTTGTTTCCTGGTGCCCGAGGAGAGGGGACTAAGAGCCCTGCTTAAAGGAGTGCCAGAGACAGGTGCGAGCTGCAGCTAACAGCGCAGACCCTAGAGCTGGGCATGAGACGCTAAGGCCACTGCTGCTGCCACCGACAAGCCTGTGTGCGAGCACAGGTCACTATCCATGCTGCCCCTACCGGGAGCCTGTGCAGCCTGCCACTGCCATGGTCCCGGGATCCAGGGACAACTTCCCCAGGAGAATGCACGGTGCGCCTCAGGCTGGTGCAATGTCCCACCAGGCTCTGCTGCTGCAGGCTCACCCCACATCAGTAACCCTCCCTCCGACCATCCTGAGTGAGCCAGAGCCCCGGAATCAGCTGCTCCTTTAACCCCTTCCTGTCTGAGCAAAGAAGAGATGCCCTCAGGCGTCCTACACGCAGAGGCAGGGCCAAATCCAAAGCTAGACCCCAGAAGCTGTGCAAGCAAAGAAGAGAAAGGGAAATCTCGCCCAGCAGCCTCAGGAGCAACAGATTAAATCTCCACCATCAACTCTATGTACCCTGCATCTGTGGAATACCTGAATAGACAACGAATCATCCCAAATTGAGGAGGTGGACTTTGGGAGCAAGATATATGATTTTTTTCCCATTTTCCTCTTTTTGTGAGTATGTGTATGCATCTGTGTGAGATTTTGTCTGCATAGCTTTGCTTTCACCATTTGTCCTAGGGTTCTGTCGGTTTTTGTTTCTTCCTTCCTTCCTTCCATCCTTTCTTCTTTCTTTCTTTCTTTCTTTCTTTCTTCCTATTTTTTCTCCCTTTTATTCTGAGCCGTGTGGATGAAAGGCTCTTACTGCCCCAGGAAGGAGTCAGTGCTGTGCCTCTGAGGTGGGAGAGACAACTTCAGGACACTGGTCCACAAGAGACCTCTCAGCTCCACGTAATATCAAACGGCAAAAATCTCCCAGAGATCTCCATCTCAATGCCAAGACCCAGCTACACTCAACGACCAGCAAGCTACAGTGCAGGACAACCTATGCCAAACAACTAGCAAGACAGGAACACAATCGCACCCATTAGCACAGAGGCTGCCTAAAATCATAATAAGGCCACAGATACCCCAAAACACACCAACAGACGTGGACCAGCCCACCAGAAAGATAAGATCCAGCCTCATCAACCAGAACACAGACACTAGGACCCTCTACCAGGAAGCCTACACAACACATTGAACCAACCTTAGAAACTGTGGACAGACACCAAAAACAACAGGAAATACGAACCGGCAGCCTGCAAAAAGGAGACCCCAGTAAGATAAGCAAGATGAGAAGACAGAAAAACACATAGCAGGTGAAGGAGCAAAGTAAAAACCCACCAGACCTAACAAATGAAGAGGAAATAGGCAGTCTACCCGAAAAAGAATTCAGAATAATGATAGTAAAGGTAATACAAAATCTTGGAAATAGAATAGAGAAAATGCAAGAAACATTTAACAAGGACCTAGAAGAACTAAAGATGAAACAAGCAATGATGAACAACACAATAAATGAAGAGAAGAATACTCTAGAAGGGATCGATAGCAGAATAACTGAGGCAGAAGAACAGATAAGTGACCTGGAAGATAAAATAGTGGAAATAACTGCTGCAGAGCAGAATAAAGAAAAAAGAATGAAAAGAACTGAGGACAGGCTCAGAGACCTCTGGGACAATATTAAATTCACCAACATTGGAATTACAGGGGTCCCAGAAGAAGAAGAGGAAAATAAAGGGACTGAGAAAATATTTGAAGAGATTATAGCTGAAAAATTCCCTAATATGGGAAAGGAAATAGTTAATCAAGTCCAGGAAGCAAAGAGAGTCCCATACAGGATAAATCCAAGGAGAAACATGCCAAGACACATACTAATCATACTATCAAAAATTAAATACAAAGAAAACATATTAAAAGCAGCAAGGGAAAAACAACAAATAACACAAAAGGGAATACCATAAGGTTAACAGCTGATCTTTCAGCAGAAACTCTGCAAGCCAGAAGGGAGTGGCAGGATGTAGTTAAAGTGATGAAGGAAAAAAAACCACAACCAAGATTACTCTACCAAGCAAGGATCTCATTCAGATTTGATGGAGAAATTAAAACGTTTACAGACAAGCAAAAGCTGAGCGAGTACAGCACCAGCAAACCTGCTTTACAACAAATGCTAAAGGAACCTCTCTAGGCAAGAAAAACAAGAGAAGGAAAAGACCTACAATAACAAACAATTAAGAAAATGGGAATAGGGACATACATATTGATAATTACCTTAGATGTAAATGGATTAAATGCTCTTACCAAAAGACACAGACTGGCTGAATGGATACAAAAACAAGACCCATATATATGCTGTCTACAAGAGACCCACTTCAGACCTAGGGCCACATACCTACCTGAAAGTGAGGGGATGGAAAAAGATATTCCATATAAATGGAAACAAAAGAAAGCTGGAGTACCAATTCTCATATCAGACAAAATAGACTTTAAAATAAAGACTATTAGAAGAGACAGAGAAGGACACTACATAATGATCAAGGGATCGATCGAAGAAGAATATCTAACAATTTCAAATATTTATGCACCCAACATAGGAGCACCTCAATACATAAGGCAAATACTAACAGCCTTAAAATGGGAAATCGACAGTAACACATTCATAGTAGGGGACTTTAACAGCCCACTTTCACCAAAGGACAGATCATCCAAAATGAAAATAAATAAGGAAACACAAGCTTTAAATGATACATTAAACAAGGTGGACTTAACTGATATTTATAGGACATTCCATCCAAAAACAACGAAATACACTTTCTTCTCAAGTGCTCATGGAACATTCTCCAGGATAAATCATATCTTCGGTCAAAAATCAAGCTTTGGTAAATTTAAGAAAATTGAAATCGTATCAAGTATCTTTTCTAACCACAATGCTATAAGACTAGATATCAATTACAGGAAAAGATCTGTAAAAAATACAAACAGATGGAGGCTAAACAATACACTACTTAATAACCAAGTGATCACTGAAGAAATCAAAGAGGAAATCAAAAAATACCTAGAAACAAATGACAATGGAGACACGATGACCCAAAACCTATGCGATGCAGCAAAAGCAGTTCTAAGAGGGAAGTTTATAGCAATACATTCCTACCTTAAGAAACAGGAAACATCTCAAATAAACAGCATAACCTTGCTCCTAAAGCAATTAGAGAAAGAAGAACAAAAATACCCCAAATTTAGTAGAAGGAAAGAACTCATAAAGATTAGATCAGAAATAAATGAAAAAGAAATGAAGGAAACAATAGCAAAGATCAATAAAACTAAAAGCTGGTTCTTTGAGAAGATAAACAAAATTGATAAACTATTAGCCAGATTCATCAAGAAAAAAAGGGAGAAGACTTAAATCAATAGAATTATAAATGAAAAGGGAGAAGTAACAACAGACACTGCAGAAATACAAAAGATCATGAGAGATTACTACAAGCAACTCTATGGCAATAAAATGGACAACCTGGAAGAAGTGGACAAATTCTTAGAAATGAAGAACCTGCCAAGACTGAATCAGGAAGAAATAGAAAATATGAACACACCAATCACAAGCACTGAAATGGAAACTGTGATTAAAAATCTTCCAACAAACAAAAGCCCAGGACCAGATGGATTCACAGGCGAATTCTATCAAACATTTAGAGAAGAGCTAACATCTATCCTTCTCAAACTCTTTCAAAATATAGCAGAGAGAGGAACACTCCCAAACTCATTCTACGAGGCTACCATCACCCTGATACTAAAACCAGACAAAGATGTCACAAAGAAAGAAAACTACAGGCCGGTATTACTGATGAACATAGATGCAAAAATCCACAAAATACTAGCAAACTGAATCCAACAGCACATTAAAAGGATCACACACCATGATCAAGTGGGGTTTATTCCAGGAATGCAAGGATTCTTCAGTATACTCAAATCAATCAAGGTGATACACCATATTAACAGATTGAAGGAGAAAAACCATATGATCATCTCAATAGATGCAGAGAAAGCTTTCGACAAAACTCCACACCCATTTTTGATAAAAACCCTGCAGAAAGTAGGCATAGAGGGAACTTTCCTCAACATAATAAAGGCCACATATTACAAACCCAAAGCCAACATCGTCCTCAATGGTGAAAAACTGAAAGCATTTCCACTAAGATCAGGAACAAGACAAGGTTGCCCACTCTCACCACTCTTATTCAATATAGTCTTGGAAGTTTTATCCACAGCAATCAGAGAAGAAAAGGAAATAAAAGGAATCCAAATCGGAAAAGAAGAAGTACAGCTGTCACTGTTTGCAGATGACATGATACTATACATAGAGAATCCTAAAGATGCTACTAGAAAACTGCTAGAGCTAATCAATGAATTTGGTAAAGTAGCAGGATACAAAATTAACACACAGAAATCTCTGGCATTCCTATACACTAATGATGAAAAATCTGAAAGTGAAATCAAGAAAACACTCCCATTTACCATTGCAACAAAAAAAATAAAATATCTAGGAATAAACCTACCAAAGGAGACAAAAGACCTGTATGCAGAGAATTATAAGACACTGATGAAAGAAATTAAAGATGATACTAATAGATGGAGAGATATACCATGTTCTTGGACTGGAAGAATCAACATTGTGAAAATGACTCTACTACCCAAAGCAATCTACAAATTCAGTGCAATCCTTATAAAACGACCACTGGCATTTTGTACAGAACTAGAACAAAAAATTTCACAATTTGTATGGAAACACAAAAGACCCTGAATAGCCAAAGTAATCTTGAGAATGAAACATGGAGCTGGAGGAATCAGGGTCCCTGACTTCAGACTATACTACAAAACTACAGTAATCAAGACAGTATGGTACTGGCACAAAAACAGAAATATAGGTCAATGGAACAGGTTAGAAAGCCCAGAGATAAATCCACGCACATATGGTCAGCTTATCTTTGTTAAAGGAGGCAAGAATATACAGTGGAGAAAATACAGCCTCTTCAATAAGTGGTGCTGGGAAAACACGACAGATACATGTAAAAGTATGAACTTAGAACTCTCCCTAACACCATACACAAAAATAAGCTCAAAATGGATTAAAGACCGAAATGTAAGGCCAGACACCATCAAACTCTTAGAGGAAAACACAGGCAGATCACTCTGCCTATGTTTGACCCACCTTAGAGAAATGGAAATAAAAACAAAAATAAACAAATGGGACCTAATGAAACTTAAAAGCTTTTGCACAGCAAAGGAAACCATAAACAAGACCGAAAGACAACCCTCAGAATGGGAGAAAATATTTACAAATGAAGCAACTGACAAAGGATTAATGCCCAGGATTTACAAGGAGCTCATGCAGCTCAATAGCAAAAAAACAAACAACCCAATCCAAAATGGGCAGAAGACCGAAATAGACATTTCTCCAAAGAATAAATACAGATTGTCAACAAAAACATGAAAGAATGCTCAACATCATTAATCATTAGAGAAATGCAAATCAAAACTACAGTGAGATATCATCTCACACCGGTCAAAATGGCCATCATCAAAAAATCTAGAAACAATAAATGCTGGAGAGGGTGTGGAGAAGAGAGAACACTCTGGCACTGCTGGCTGGAAAGTAAATTGATACAGCCACTATGGAGAAAAGTATGGAGGTTCCTTAGAAAACTGAAAATAGAACTACCATACGACCCAGCAATCCCACAACTGGGCATATACCCTGAGAAAACCATAATTCCAAAAGAGTCATGTTGCAAAATGTACACTGCCACTCTATTTACAATAGCCAGGACATGGAAACAACCTAAGTGTCCATCATTGGATGAATGGATAAAGAAGATATGGCCCACACATACAATGGACTATTACTCAGCCATAAAAAGAAATGAAGCTGAAATATTTGTAGTGAAGTGGATGGACCTAGAGTTTTTCATATAGAGTGAAGTAAGTCAGAAAGAGAAAAATAAATACCGTATAATAACATATACATATGGAATCTAAGGAAAAGAAAAAAAAGGTCATGAAGAACCTAGGGGTAAGAGGGTAATAAAGACACATACCTACTAGAGAATGGACTTGAGGATATGGGGAGGGGGAAGTGTAAGCTGTGACAAAGTGAGAGAGTGCCATGGACATATATACACTACCAAATGTAAAATAGATAGGTAGTCGGAAGCAGCCGCATAGCACAGGGAGATCACCTCAGTGGTTTGTGACCACATAGAGGGGTGGGATAGGGAGGGTGGGAGGGAGGGAGACGCAAGAGGGGAGAGATATGGGAACATATGTATATGTATAACTGATTCACTTTTTTATAAAGCAGAAACTAACACACCATTGTAAAGCAATTATACTGCAATAAAGATGTTAAAAAAAAGAAAAAAGAAAAAAGGGAGCCATAATCTTATTCACTCTCTTCTTATTAACCCATGGAAATGACTATTTGAAGTTTGTTAGTAATTTTAACCTTGAACTGGCATTATTTTACAGAAGGCGAAGAAGATCTTTTAATCAGCTTTATCATTGAAGATTACACATTGGAATGGCCAAGGGTTCTTTTGTCAAAGAAATAGTAGAACAATGAGCATAATTCCTCTAAGTGACCATAGCTAATTAGACTACATAGAGATTTTTTTCTCCCAAAGTTAAGAAGTACTATGTTTACAATAAACATATTTTTTCCCCTAAAAACCTGAATAGTAGATTGGCTAATAGGATAAAGTAAAAATAGAAGAAAAAAGAATACAGCTCAATGAACTTCCAACTAACATGTAACCACAATACCACTGGGAATGAGTCATTTTGTTATTGTAAGTATTATGTCATGTGTGTTTTATGATAACAATTCTAAGAGAACACATATTTGTGCAATATTTAGTCTGGGTGGTAAAGTGGATTTAATTTTATCTTGTGGGACTTTCTTTTCCTTCTTGAAGAGTAAAGAGAAAGGACTTGGGGTTAGTATGAGTAACTGCAGCCAGAAGTATAGTGATGCTTGTTGGAAACAGAGTAAGTTTTATATGATACAAATTTGTTTCCTATCAGTTCTTCTTTCAGAAAATGATCTATAATCTTATAATACAAGATGTTTAGAAGACTTTTTTCCATAACAAAAGCAGATGAAATTGAAAATATAAGAATAATAGAATTCTCTGTATATTATAGAATATGCCCATAAAAAATAAACGTGAGAGGAAACTATTTTAGTCCTTCAGAGAAACATGAGATCAAAGGGGAGAGATGAAAATGCTTTGCAGTCATTACTCTTATTTTTCTGTAAGATCTACATCACTGATGCTCATTTTGTGGCCTTAAACTGTCAACATACACATCTCCTAGGAACTTGTTAGAAGTAAGTGCAGAATCTTAGTCCCCACCATAGATTCAGAATTGCAGTTTAATAAGATCCCCAAGTAATTCATATGCATGCTAAAATTTCAGACTTACTGAGATATAGAGCTGCTTTTTTTTCTGTAACTATCTATGGAGGTAAACATATGGAGTTTTCTTGATGATTTGGTAAAGTGAGACATGCCTCTCCTTCCTATAGGAGGAGAGACAGAGAGACTAAAATCATCATGGTAGCACTGGTAGCACCGGAGTCCTTCTCTACTATCGTGGAGGCTTTTGTAACATAAGCCACATCTTGAAGGGGTCAGATGTGCCATTAACACCATCGTGCTGAGGTTAATTAATTATTTATTTTCACAAGCAGCAGAATCAAGGCCATGTTCATAGGAAGAACTAGTTTTTTCATGGTCGATTAGACTGTGTTGTTTCTGGTAAATACTAATTTTCCCTTTGACAACGTGTGCTTTCATCTTAGGTAATTAGTGAGGAAATCAGTGGCAGGCATCCACAGTCAAGAGCTGGAAGTGGATTCACACATTCTCCTTCCTCCCCTGGTCCTGAGACTAGAGCCCATTCCTACCCTTTAGGGGTCTGTAAGGGCCATCATCTTGTGTTTAATGGCATGAAGCAGACCCTGAAAGGGACTAAGACATTCTCCCAACTTTTGTGGGAAGAGGTGAGTTCTTTTCAGGGACTGGGTTGTGAAACAAGGAGACTGAGTTTTAAAATAATGGTTGCGAGAGCAGGATGGAGAGATTAAGGAAGGAGAGAGTTCATGAGAGAGAACATTCAGAAAGATCTTCCTCTATTAGGTGGTTTTCAACTTTTGCTGCATGCTAGAATCACTGGGAAGCTATAAAAATGTCTGCTTTGGGAGCTGCACCCAGACCAATAACATTAGAATATCTAGTGGGACCTAGGTATCAGTTTTTCCTTCCTTCCTTCCTTCCTTCCTTCCTTCCTTCCTTCCTTCCTTCCTTCTTTCTTTCCTCCCTCCCTCTCTCCCTTCCTCCTCCCTTCCTTCCTTTCTTTCTTTTCTTTCTTTCCTTTCTTTCTTTTCTTTCTTTCCTTCTTTCTTTCTTTCTTTCTTTCTTTCTTTCTTTCTTTCTTTCTTTCTTTCTTTCTTTCTTTCTTTCTTTTTTTCTTTCTTTTTCTTTCTTTCTCTCTTTCTTTCTTTCAAGATCTCCAGATCAATCTATTTTGTGATTAAGGTTCAGAACTATTGAAGGTCTAAATTTCTAAAGTTTCCTTCACTTATGTTTTAAATATGTTTTAAATACGTTCTGTGTGGGGGAAAGCTAGTAGGCAGGAATAGTTCCAGCATCTTGAATATTGGTGGAAATCTCAAGGAACAAATGAGACATGAAGCTCCTTTTGGAGACCACAGGGTAAATCTATGCTCACGCTCTGGAAACAGTGTGACTAAATTCCTCTTGGTGAAATCTGTTCTTTGCTTCCTTTTCTCAATCCTTACAATCTACCAAGAAACATTCACTGCTGGCTGAGTGTGGTAGCCAGCCTCTAAGATGGTCCACTGATCCTTGTCTCCTAATAGTCATGCTCTTGTGTGGTTCCCTCTCACATTGAATCACTCAAGGCTAACCTGTGTGACCAACAGAATACAGTAGAAGTGGTGGTGTGAGACATCCAAGGCTGGGTCGTAAAATGTATTACAGCTTTTGCTTTAGTATCTTGGACCTCTAGCTCTACTAAAAGCCATCCGCCATGTTCTGAGGACACTAAAGAGGTCCCATGGAAATGAACCAACTTGCCAGCTTCTTGACTGAGTTGCCTTAGAAATGGATCACCCAACACAATGAGCCTTCAGATTACTGCAGCCCCAGCTGATATTTGACTGCAACGTCTTGCAAGACCCTGAGCCAGAACTGCATCATTTGGCTGCTCCCCAAATCCTGGTCTACAGAAACGGTGAAAGATAAAAAGTGACTGTTTTTTAGGCTACTAAATTTTGGAATAATTTATTATACAGCAATAAATAATTAACACAGCAGGGCTTATCCAAACCTTGGTTACCCAGTAAAGGAGTCAGTTTGGACACATATTTGTAGATGATTCTAGAGCACAGCAACAGAATTGACTATTTTAACAGCAAGTTGTATTCGATTCTACTTTAAATTAAACTGACTAATTTATACATAAGCCAAATACTAAAGTTTGTTGCAAAACTAGTGATATCATCAAAGCCTTAACTTTTCATTAGGTCTTAACAAGTAGTGAGACAGAATTTGATATACAGTGAGCACAGTTGAATAAAACTTTCTACAATTATGGAAATGCTCTATACCTGCACTGTCCAATATGCTACAGTTGGCTGTTGAGCACTTGATGTCAGACTATTGCAACTGAGGGGCTGAATCTTAAATTTTATTTAATTTTACCTTGTGGCTACCATATTGACAGAGAAAGAGATTTCTATATAATTTCTGGGCAGGATATATAGATGACAAAAATATTCTGCCATAGTTTGTAAGTTGTGAATTGAGAATAGGTGGAAGACCTAGTAAGGGAAGCAGTTTATCTGTGGTATATTCATTTACTACTCCACAAAGAAGCAGATCATAAGGGATTATGTATATCCAAGTTGTAATTGATTTCAGGCTCTTTTACAATGAAGGAGGTTACACTGGAATTTGAGGGGAATTTTGAGATTTTGTCAAAGACAGTTTTCTGCATGGTGCCTGCTGAACTGCTTTCTAGAAAGGTACTGGCCCTGGCCAGCTGCCATCTGATTTCTTTTGCTGAATCTTATTGGGTGACTACACACTACAAGGCAAGCTCAAGAAGATTTCCAAGCAGTGTAAGGTCAACACAATCTATTTATAGTTTCTAATATCTATAGATTTTGTTGTTTATTTATGATAGTATGATGATGATGACTACTATGATTATTAACTATTAAAGATTACTTTTGGATCAAATTAATTTATTAAATTTTATTACCTAGTATCCTGTATTTTTTTAAAATTTATTTAATCGGAGAACCAGAGATTAATAGAAATTCATAGCACCTTTTTGGTTCTCTGCTTTATCCAAGATTTTTAAACATGTTATACATGGAAAATTATGGGTAGACTAAATTTTGCAACCTGAATTTTATTTAAAATACCTATGAAATGGTTCTATTTTATGATCATCTAATTATGTTCTAATAGAAAAAAATGATGAAAACTTATTTTTGAAGTAATCAGTGGTCGATGACATGCTCTTTTTTTTTTTTTTTTGCAGTACGTGGGCCTCTCCTGTTGCAGAGCACAGGATCCGGATGCACAGGCTCAGGAGCCATGGCTCACGGGCCCAACTACTCCGCAGCATGTGGGATCTTCCCGGACCAGGGCAAGAACCCATGTCCCCTGCATCAGCAGGTGGACTCTCAACCACTGTGCCACCAGAGAAGCCCTGATGACATGCTCTTTGATAAAGTAAGGATTTTTTTTGTCATATAGGTATCTATGAATTATATATTTAGTTTATCTGCTTTCTGATTTTGGATATTTGTTTATATCAGTTACCAAACTTTTTTTGCTTGGCTATTATTACAAAATTAAAAGGTGATTTTATTTTTGAGAAAGAAAATCAGACATATAAGTAATTAAATAAAGAAAAAAAACACCTCAAATCCTACCATTTATACCACTCTGAATTGTGTATACATATACACACACATTTTTATAGAAACAAGCTCTCAATTATGTTTATATACACACATTTTTACAAAAATGAGTGCATATTATATGTACTGCTTTGATATTGCTTTTCATTTTACAATAGGGAATAGCATAGTTTCATGACATTTTATGTCTTATAGTTACTGAAATGGGTAGTTATATGAATAATTATCATGTTTTTTAAAGTTTTTGATATACATTTGTGTGTATATTAACATCCTATTTTTAATACAGTAATTCCAGAATCATATCTACTACTTCTTCAACAAATCATGAGGCAAACTGGGAAAAATAATAGATGTAAAAATCAGATATATGCAGATTTTCCATTTAAATCTATGTCAACCTGCTACCATGTCTGGGGACAGTCGGTCTTACCCAGAGTACTGAAGGACAGGGCAGGATTTTGTTTGAAAAGTGGGGAAAATGTTTCAAATATGAAGTCACTGAAACACTGTTACTCCACTGAACTTTTGAGGTCTAGCTGAATGACTGCTCCAATCGTTCCTTTGCCTCTCTTACTTCCCCAGCTTCCCTCCCAGTGTTTCATGGTGTCACCTTCAAAATAAACTGTTTGCATTGGAATATTGCTTCCTGAAGAACCTAAATTAAATCACTTTTTTTCTTATAAAAATTCATTTTCAATATTCAACCTTAAGTCTAAAATTTTTAATTCATTTATTAATTTCTAAGTTTTATCTATTACTTCGTTTTTTCTACTGACTCAATCATGTCATCCATACATAACAGTTTTATTTCTTCCTTCAAATTCTTATTTTATTTTTTTGTAAAACAGCTTTGAAAGAATATTGGCAGAAGAATAAGAAGAAATTTGGTGTTTCTTAAAAATACACTTACAAGTGACAGTGAAAAACTGAACTTCGATTGTATATCGGTCTTCTTCTTTGAGGAAAAGGTTTTTCTAACTGGGAGGAGTAGACTGAATATTGTAATAGTGAGTATGTACATGACTGAATTTGAGAACTAAGGCCACAATTGATAGAATCTTATTCCTTCATTCACCACGTCTATATGTAATGGGTGTATTGTGCCTCGGGCCCTATTTTATTTTATTTTAAAAAATCTTTATTGGAGTATAATTGTTTTACAGTGGTGTGTTCATTTCTGCTGTATAACAAAGTGAATCAGCTATACATAAACATATATCCCCATATCTCCTCCCTCTTGCATCTCCCTCCCACCCTCCCTATCCCACCCCTCTAGGTGGACACAAAGAACCGAGCTGATCTCCCTGTGCTACGTGGCTGCTTCCCACTAGCTATCTATTTTACGTTTGGTAGTGTATATATGTCCATGCCACTCTCTCACTTTGTCCCACCTTACCATTCCCCCTCCCCGTGTCTTCAAGTCTGCATCTTTATTCCTGTCCTGCCACTAGGTTGTTCAGAACCTTATTTTTATTTTTTATTTTTTTAGAGTCCAAATATATGTGTTAACATACAGTATTTGTTTTTCTCTTTCTGACTTACTTCAAACTGTATGACACACTCTAGGTCCATCCACCTCACTACCAATAACTCAATTTCATTATTTTTATGGCTGAGTAATATTCCATTGTATATATGTGCAACATCTTCTTTATCCATTCATCTCTTGATGGACTCTTAAGTTGCCTCCATGTCCTGGCTATTGGAAATAGAGCTACAATGAACATTGTGACATGACTCTTTTTGAGCTATAGTTTTCTCAGGGTATATGACCAGTAGTGGAATTGCGGTCGTATGGTAGTTCTATTTTTAGTTTTTTAAGGAATATCCATACTGTTCTCTATAGTGGCTGTATAAATTTACACTCCCACCAGCAGTGCAAGAGTGTTCCCTTTTCTCCGCACCCTCTCCAGCATTTATTGTTTGTAGATTTTTGATGATGGTCATTCTGACTGGTGTGAGGTGATACCTCATTGTAGTTTTGACTTGCATTGCTCTAACCATTAGTGATGTTGAGCATCCATTCATGTGTTTGCTGGCAACTTGTCTATCTTCTTTGGAGAAATGTCTATTTTTGTCTTCTGCCCATTTTTGGATTGGTTTGTTTTTTTGATATTGAGCTGCAGGAGCTGCCTGTATATTTTGGAGATTAATCCTTTGTCAGTTGCTTCGTTTGCAACTATTTTCTCCCATTCTGAGAGTTATCTTTTTGTCTTGTTTATGGTTTCCTTTGTTGTGCAAAAGATTTTAAGTTTCACTAGGTCCCATTTTTTTATTTTTATTTTTATTTCTATTTATCTAGGAGGTAGGTCAAAAAGGATCTTGCTGTGATGTATGTCATAGAGTGTTTAGCCTATGTTTTCCTCTAAGAGTTTTATAGTGTCTGGCCTTATATTTAGGTTTTTAATCCATTTTGAGTTTATTGTTATGTATGGTGTTAGGGAGTGTTCTAATTTTATTCTTTTACATGTAACTGTTCAGTTTCCCAGCCCCACTTATTGAAGAGGCTGTCTTTTCTCCATTGTATATTCTTGCCTCCTTTATCAAAATAAGGTGACCATATGTGTGTGGGTTTATCTCTGGGCTTTCTATCCTGTTCCATTGATCTATATTTCTGTTTTTGTGCCAATACCATACTGTCTTGATTACTGTAGCTTTGTAATATAGTCTGAAGTCAGCGAGCTGATTTCTCCAGCTCCATTTTTCTTTCTCAAGGTTGCTTTGGCTATTCAGGGTCTTTTGTGTTTCCATACAAATTGCGAAATTTTTTGTTCTACTTCTGTGGAAAATGCCAGTGCTAGTTTGATAGGGATTACACTGAATCTGTAGATTGCTTTGGGTAGTATACTCATTTTCATAACGTTGATTCTTCCAATCCAAGAACATGGTATATCTCTCCATCTGTTTGTATCATCTTTAATTTCTTTCATCACTGTCTTATAGTTTTCTGCATACAGGTCTTATGTCTCCTTAGGTAGGTTTCTTCCTAGGTATTTTATTCATTTTGTTGCAATGGTAAATGGGAGTGTTTCCTTAATTTCTCTTTCAGATTTTTCATCGTTAGTGTATAGGAATGGAAGAGATTTCTGTGCATTAATTTTATATCCTCCTACTATACCAAATTCATTGATTAGCTCTAGTAGTTTTCTGGTAGCATCTTTGGGATTCTCTATGTATAATATCATGTCATCTGCAAACAGTGACAATTTTATGTCTTCTTTTCCAATTTGGATTCCTTTTATTTCTTTTTCTTCTCTGATTGCTGTGGCTAAAACTTCCAAAAGTATGTTGAATAATAGTGTTGAGAGTGGGTAACGTTGTCTGGTTCCTGATTTTTGTGAAAATGGTTTCAGTTTTTCACCATTGAGAATGATGCTGGCTTTGGATTTGTCATATATGACCTTTAATATGTTGAGGTAGATTTCCTCTTTGCCCACTTTCTGGAGGGTTTTTATCAAAATTTGGTGTTGAATTTTGTCAAAATCTTTTTCTGCATCTATTGAGATGATGATATGGTTTTTATCTTTCAATTATTTCATATGGTTTATCACATCGATTCATTTGCATATATTGAAGAATCCTTGCATTACTGGGACAAAAGCCAGTTGATCATGGTGTATGATCCTTTTAATGTGCTGTTGGTTCCTTTTGCTCGTATTTTGTTGAGTGTTTTTGCATCTATGCTCATCAGTGATATTGGTCTGTAGTTTTCTTTTTCTGTGACATCTTTGTCTGGTATCAGGGTGATGATGGCCTTGTAGAATGAGTCTGGAAGTGTTCCTTCCTCTGCTATATTTTGGAAGAGTTTAAGGATAGCTGTTAGCTCTTCTCTAAGTGTTTGATGGAATTCACCTGTGATCCATCTGGTCCTGGGCTTTTGTTTTTTGGAAGATTTTTAAATCTCAGCTTCAGTTTCAGTGCTTGTGATTGGTCTGTTTATAATTTCTATTTCTTCCTTTTTCAGTCTCAGAGGTGGTGCTATTCTAGGAATTTGTCCTCATCTTCCAGGTTGTCCATTTTATTGGCATATAGTTGCTTCTGGTAATCTCTCATGATACTTTTTAGTTCTGTAGTGTTAGTTGTTACTTCTTTTTCATTTCAAATTCTATTGATTTTAATCTTCTCCCTTTTTTTCTTGATGAGTCTGGCTAGTGGTTTATCAATTTTGTTTATCTTCTCAGAGAACCACCTTTTAGTTTTATTGATCTTAGTTATTGTTTCCTTCATTTCTTTTTCATTTATTTCTGACCTGGTCTTTATGATTTCTTTCATTCTGCTAACTTTGGGGCTTTTTTGTTTTTATTTCTCTAATTGCTTTAGGTGTAAGGTTAGGTTGTTTATTTGAGGTGTTTCTTGTTTCTTGAGGTAGGATTGTACTGCTGTAAAGTTCCCTCTTAGAACTGCTTTTGCTGCATCCCATACGTTTTAGGTCACGTTTTCATTGTTATTTGTTTCTAGGTATTTTTTAATTTCTTCTTTGATTTTTTCAGTGATCTCTTGGTTATTTAGTAATGTATTGTTTAGCCTCCATGTGTTTGTATTTTTTACAGGTATTTCCTGTAATTGATATCTAGTCTCATAGCATTGTGGTTGGAAAAGATTCTTGATATGATTTCAATTTTCTTAAATTTACCAAGGATTGATTGGTGACCCAAGATACAATCTATCCTGGAGAATGTTCCATGAACTCTTGAGAAGAAAGTGTATTCTGTTGTTTTTGGATGGAATGTCTTATAAATATCAATTAATTCTATCTCATTTAATGTATCATTTAAAGCTTGTGTTTCCTTATTTATTTTCATTTTGGATGATCTGTCCATTGGTGAAAGTGGGCTGTTAAAGTCCCATACTATGATGGTGTTACTGTTGATTTCCCCTTTTACGGCTGTTGGTATTTGCCTTATGTATTGAGATGCTCCTATGTTGGGTATATAAATATTTATAATTGTTATATCTTCTTCTTGGATTGATCTCTTGGTCATTATGTAGTGTCCTTCTTTGTCTCTTATAATAGTCTTTATTTCAAAGTCTATTTTGTCTGATATGAGAATTGCTAATCCAGCTTTCTTTGGATTTCCATTTGCATGGAATATCTTTTTCCATGCCCTTACTTTCAGTCTGTATGTGTCCCTAGGTCTGAAGTGGGTGAGTCTCTTGTAGACAGCATATATACAGGTCTTGTTTTTGTATCCATTCAGCCAGTCTATGTCTTTTGGTTGGAGCATTGAATCCATTTATTTTTAAGGTAGTTATCAATATGTGTGTTCCTTTTACCATTTTCTAATTTGAGTTGGGTTTGTTTTGTAGGTCTTTTCCTTCTCTTGTGTTTCCTGCCTAGGGAAGTTCCTTTAGGATTTGTTGTAAAGCTGGTTTGGTGGTGCCTAATTCTGTTAGTTTTTGCTTGTTTGTAAAGGTTTTAATTTCTCCATCGAACCTGAATGAGATCCTTGCTTGGCAGAGTCATCTTGCTTGTGGTTTTTCCCTTTCACCCCTTTAAATATGTCCCGCCACTTCCTTCTGGCTTGCAAAGTTTCTGTTGAAAGATCAGCTGTTAACCTTATGGGGATTTCCTTTTATGTTATTTGTTGCTTTTTCCTTGCTGCTTTTAATATTTTTTCTTTGTGTTTATTTTTTGATATTTTGATTAATATGTGTCTTGGCATATTTCTCCTTGGATTTCTCCTGTATGGGACTCTCTGTGCTTCCTGGACTTGATTGACTATTTCCTTTCTTATATTAGTGAAAATTTGAACTATAATCTCTTCAAATATTTCCTCATACCCTTTCTTTTTCTCTTCTTCTGGGACCCCTATAGTTTGAATGTTGATGCATTTAATATTGTCCCAGAGGTCTCTGAGAGAGTCCTCAATTCTTTCCATTCTTTTTCCTTTATTCTGCTCTGTAGTAGTTATTTCCACTGTTTTATTTTCCAGGCCACTTATCTGCTCTTCTGCCTAAGTTATTCTGCAATTGATTCCTTCTTGAGCACTTTAAATTCATTTATTGTGTTTTTCATCATTGTTTGTTTGCTCCTTAGTTCTTCTAGGTCCTTGTTAAACATTTCTTGTATTTTCTCCATTCTATTTCCAAGATTTTGGATCATCTTTACTATCACTATTCTGAATTCTTTTTCAGGTAGACTGCCTATTTCCTCTTCATTTGTTTGGTCTGGTGGGTTTTTTCCTTGCTCCTTCATCTGCTGTGTATGTCTCTCTCTTCTTATTTTGCTTAACTTACTGTGTTTGGGTTTCCTTTCTGCAAGCTGCACATTCATAGTTCCCATTGTTTTTGGTTTCTGCCTCCAGTGGGTAAGGTTGGTTCAGTGGGTTATGTAGCCTTCCTGGTCGATGGGACTGGTTCTTGTGTTCTGGTGGATGAGGCAGGATCTTGGCTTTCTGGTGGGCAGGACCATGTCTGGTGGTGTGTTTTGGGGTGTTGGTGAACTTATTATGATTTTAGACATCCTCTCTGCTAATGGGTCGGGTTGCGTTCCTGTCTGGCTAGTTTTTTGTCATAGGGTGTCCAGCATTGTAGCTTGCTGGTCTTTGAGTGGAGCTGGGTTTTAGCGTTGAGATGGAGATCTCTGAAAGAGCCTTTGCTGTTTGATATCACATGGGGCTGGGAGGTCTCTGGTGGGCCAATGTCCTGAACTCACCTCTCCTACTTCAGAGGCTCAGGCCTGACACCTGGCTGGAGCACCAAGACTGTGTCAGCCACCCAGCTCAGAAGAAAAGGGAGAAAAAAAGAGAAATAAATAAAATAAAATAAAGTTATTAAAAGAATTTTTTTAATTATAAAAAATAGAAAAATAAAATAGTAATAAAAGAAAGAGCAAACCAAACAACAAATCCACCAATGATAACAAGCACTATACTAAAAAAGAAAAATGGATGGACAGAACTGTAGGACAAATGGTAAAAGCAAAGGTATACAGACTAAATCACACAAAGAATCATATACATACCCACCCACAGAAGGAGAAAAAGGAAAAAAAAAATTTTTATAAAAAAGGAAGAGAGCAAGCAAATCAATAAACAAACCTACCAATGATAATAAGCTCTAATTACTAAACTTTGATAAACATAAAACAAGAAACAAATTAGATGCAGAAAGCAAATCCCAAGCCTACAGTTGACCCCAAAGTCCACTGCCTCAATTTTGGGATGGTTCATTGTCTATTCAGGTATTCCATAGATGCAGGGTACATCAATTTCATTGTGGAGATTTAATCCACTGCTCTTAAGGCTGCATGGAGAGATTTCCCTTTCTCTTCTTTGTTTGCTCAGCTCCTGGGGTTCAGCTTTGGATTTGGCTCTGCCCCTTCATGTAGGTCACCTGAAGGCATCTGTTTCCTGCCCAGACAGGAGGGGGTTAAAGTAGCAGCTGATTAGGGGTCTCTGGCTCACTCATGCTGGAGGAGGAGGGAGGGGTACAGAATGCAGGGCCAGCCTGCAGCAGCAGAGGCCAGTGTGATGTTGCAACAGCCTGAGGCACACCTTGTGTTCTCCTGGGGAAGTTGTCCCTGGTTCATGGGTACCTTGGCAGTGGCGGGCTGCACAGGCTCCTGGGAGGGGAGGTGTAGATAGTGACCTGTGCTTGCACACAGGCTTCTTGGTGGCTGTAGCAGCAGGCTTAGCATCTCATGCCCATCTCTAGTATCCACACTGATAGCCACGGCTCGCGTCCGTCTCTGGAGCTTGTTTAGGTGGTACTCTGAATCCCCTCTCCTTGCGCACTCCAAAACAATGGTTTTGTGCCTCTTAGGCCGTTCAAGACATTTTCCCGTACTCCCTCCCAGCTAGCTGTGGCACTCTAGCCCCCTTCAGGCTGTGTTCATCCAGCCAACCCCAGTCCTCTCCCTGGGATCTGACCTCTTAAGCTGGAGCCTCAGCTCCCAGCCCCCACCCACCCTGGTGGGTGAGCAGATAAGCCTCTCAGGTTGGTGAAAGCTCGTCAGCACTGATATCTGTGCGGGAATCTCCACTTTGCCCTCTGTACCCCTGTTGCTGTGCTCTCCTCTATGGCTCCAATGCTTCCCTCCTGCCCACCCGCTGTCTCTGCTAGTGAAGGGGCTTCCTAGTGTGTAGAAGCTCTTCCTCCTTCACAGCTCCATCCCAGAGGGGCAGGTCCCATCCCTATATTTTGTCTCTGTTTTTTGTTTTTTCTTTTGCCTTACCCAGGTACGTGGGGAGTTTCTTGCCTTTTGGGAAGTCTGAGGTTTTCTGCCAGCATTCAATAGGTGCTCTGTAGGAGCTGTTCCACATGTAGATGAATTTTTGATACATTTGTGGGGAGGAAGGTGATCTCCATGTATTACTCCTCCACCATATTGAAGCTATCTTCTTGGGCACTATTTCAAACATTGTGGATACTGAGAAGGGTAGATCGATCTGTACCCATGAGCATGGGGTAGACAGAGAGCTGTAGATAAAATAAACAATAAATGAACAAGTTAACTTCATAATTGATGTTTTATGAAGAAAAACCCCAAATAATTAAATAATTCATTTATATTTTCAGTCATTATTAATTAGTTCATTCATATAGTAAATATTATCTGCTATGTAAGATAGCTACATTCTAGTTTTTAAGAAATATCAGAGAACAAGATTTCTGACAGCAATCTGAACTAGGAACATTATATTTTCATTTTTAAAATGGGTAAAGACTTATCATGTGAATTATTGGCTTCCCTTTTTAAACTTAATATACTATTCTTGAATGGATAACCATGCATGTAGTTTATGAACCTTCAGAAGTTACTATAGATAATCTCTAGAAGTTAGCATACATTCACTGAAGACAAATCATGCTAAATTCACATGATTTCCCATTTTGTTAGAATCTCTAGAAAACAGAAAATTCCATGGATAAAATGCATTTCAGTTATTTCTATTACATCAACACATCTGACAATATCTTTTGCAAAAACATGGTGGTTAGGAAGTGCATTAAATGATAGAGCTGTTGATATTTAGTGCCTTTTAAATGTATGCCTGCTACGTGTTGTAAATAATTCTGTAATTTTCTTTCTTTTTTAAAAAATTATGTTAGTTTCTAATAGAAAGTGACTAGCTAGGCTATACTCTTAGCCATGTTATCTCAACATTTCCACTGATAATTCTGATAGCATTTTTGAAGTAAGGATACATAGGTGGGGTGCATAACTAAAAATAAATGACAAAGCCAATAATAAAGGTGATGTCAACTGACAGAGACACACTGCTCCAAAAGCAATGAAATGAAATGAAATGAAGCAGAAACAAATTTTAAGTTCTGTTTAGATTCAGAATGTCAGCTGTATGAGAGTGAGCTGGCTTGGCTACAGTACAGATGGAAAGGTTCTGGGATTTCCCTTTGATGACAACCATAAACTAAGCCAATAGTGTTAGGTAGCCATTAGAAAAATAGACCAGCACAATAGTTAAGGTGCATTAATGAAATATTGTGTCTAGGACAATAAAAAGAATAGAAAAAAACCAGAATTTAACCAAATACTGTTCTGGTGAGATGACTTATGGAGTAAAGTGTCAAACTTGTGTTATACTTTAAGGCAGACTTCTCCAGTCAGAGTATGTTCAGAGGAAGGGACACAGAATTCTGAAAAACATATCTTTTGAGACAAGTCTGAAAGAACAGGGTATTGTTTTTCTGCAGGAGAAAAGTCTAAAGAGATATTTTCAGAGTACTTTTGTCTACGTGGCAAGCTTTCATGTTGAAGAAGCCAGAGAAAATTTGTTTGATGCTGAACTAGACAGTTAATCTAAAATATTATTTTGAAGTTAGAGAGATGAAGACTTTGGTCCAATAGAAGGAAAAAATAGAGTTATCTAAAACAAGGCTAACATGTGAAGGAAGACCCCTTTTACTAGGGTCATTTAAACCAAAATCTTTATGCTAGAGTGGAGTTTGGGGTCAGATGGCATACCAGTTATTTATCATTGTACAAAAAATTACCCCCTAACTTAGAGAGTAAAAACAATTTCTACTTTGGTAATCCTTTGGTGGGTCAGGAACTCAGAAGAGATTGCCCAGGCAGTTTTCACTTGGGGTTTGTCATGCAGTTACATTATATATCAACTGCAACCATATGAAGGTATGTACTGACTGCACACTGGGGTTGGAGGTCCAAGGTGGCTCACTAACCTGGCTGGCAGGTTTTGCTGGCAATTGACTGAGAGCTCAGTTGGGGCTGCCAACTGGAGCATGAATACATGGCCTCAACTTCCTCACCCCATGATTGCTTCAGGGTAGTTGGATTTCATACCTGGTGACTCAGGGATATCAAAGCATGTGTCCCATTGCACAAGAGAAGCTGCCTTGCCCCTTATGATGTAGCCTCAGAAGTCATGCAGCAGCACCTTTTCTGTACTGTACTATTTGCAAGTGAGTCAGAAGCCTATGTCAATTCATGAGAGGGGGATATAGATCCTGCTTTTGATGGAAGGAGTGTCCAAAATTTGTGAACATAAAGTTGCCACAGATGACCTCTTAAGTAACTTCCAACTTGAAGTCTCCAATTTTATAAATCCATTGGCTATATGGTAAGATTTTAACAAAAATAGAGAATTTTTATATCTTCTTTTTAAAAATTCAGAGTTGATAGTTGGGCTCTCTTGAAATTATTCATTGGTGTTATCACATAAAGGATTTTTAGTTTGACTTTTATACACACACACAGTGGATATTATGAGAAATATACAACTAAAATGATCGGTTCTCCCAAATAATTTATTTGAAATTATGAATACAAATAGGTAAATAATGCTCTAAAGCATTTTATAAAACAAGAGAGCTTGGCTATTTTAGGCTGGTGGAAGGGCCATGATTAGACAGGCATGTAATTGACAGCATGTAATTGACAGTTTGGGGCTTCTCTACTTGTCTTATTGAATAGAAACAGGTACTAGGGATAAAAAAATTTGAATGTAACCACTGTGTTTGGTGACAGGTAAACTTGGAGTGTTTTTTTTTTTTTTTTTTTTTTTGTGGTACGCGGGCCTCTCACTGTTGTGGCCTCTCCCCTTGCGGAGCACAGGCTCTGGACGCGCAGGCTCAGCGGCCATGGCTCACGGGCCCAGCCGCTCCGCGGCATGTGGGATCTTCCCGGACCGGGGCACGAACCCATGTCCCCTGTATCGGCAGGCGGACTCTCTACCACTGCGCCACCAGGGAAGCCCGGAGTGTTGTTTTTTATAGGCATATAGAGTTATGCTCATCAGGATGGAGACCTAATCCTTAGCAGAATCTCAATTCGAATAACCACTGAAGACAGTGCATATGTACTGATTCCCGTCACTCACCTTGTTAACTCCTAAGGCTCAGAGCTAACTGTTGCTTGCAATTGCCCTCGAGTTTTGTGCACCTTTTGGGTTCTCCTGAAATCTGACCTGGACACACTCTGTACTGTACTTCTGCTAAAGTAACCAGATTTTAGCATTCTGTCCACTTCCTATTGGCATCTGACATTGGACCCAAATCTGGCTTTGTCGTTGTGTCCTTAGTAGATGCTGAAAATCTACCTACTCTCATCACATAGCTGGGCTCCACCTATTATAAATTACACTTCTGAGGTTTTAGCAAAGGGATTTTGCTTCTTATACTTGTTTTGGCTTTTGTTGTTTTCACTTGAGGAAGGATATCTATGTTTTCACAGAGTAACCTCTAAGTAACTATAAAATTTTGATAGAGCTAATCATACTTTAATCTTTTCTTGATGTTTCCCCCCATTCTTTTTCTCTTTTCTTACAATGAAAGAAAATAGAAATAGAAATTGAAGACTTGCTTTCTCCAGCTACTGTTTTCCCCATTGACTCAAACTTTCATTATCTTCTTTCATAATTGATTAGCACTTGTTGGAAATATTTGCACATATAAATCTGTGGCTTTATTGTTGCAGGTCTAAGTAAAGAGTTATTTTTTATCTCCCAAAGATGATTCAGACAGTTTCTTCAAAGTAGATTTCATTTAACAAATGCAATCTGCCACTCTTTCTAGCAAATACTCTGTGTATATTGACTTTAATTTTACTTGAAATCCAAATTCCATTTACCAGACCAAAATAAGAGATCACTGTGTGAAAAGAAGCACCTACTACAGCTTACAATAAAAAACAAAAACAAAACTAGATTCCTTTATATCATGAAATATTAACTCAAACAGAACTGCCTCTTGGTATCCAAAATGTGAAGAGTTGTGAGGGCTAAAATGGCCAACATCAAGGGCCCCCATGGGTAGGAATTCATAAATGATACTTTGGATAAATAAAATGTTGGGTTTCAGTGTTTGTAATGAGACTCTTACTTTATTCTTTATCATTTTTTTCCTTTAAAAAATGAAAACAGACTTTTTTACAACAAAACTGCAAAACAATCCTTGCAAAAATACAAACCTACTGTTTCACCAACACACTTCCCAGTGAAGTTTTTGTGCCCCAGGCTGACTTTAAACTTTTTCAGGCCTTTCATGTAAGGCCCAGTTTATGGTAACCCAATTGTGTCAGATGGATCAACGCATCCAGGTATAAGCTCAGTGCTCAGGCCAACATTTGGCCAATGTTTGCAAAGTCTGGTCAAATAGATTATTTAGTTTTTTGGAAGCTGAAGGAGAGATGAAATATGGTTTGAGTTTTTACACCAAATTTTCCCTTGAAAAATCAGAGCTTACTGCTGTAATATGTCCAATTATGGGATAAGAACATAAAAGAAGGCAGCCTGTTCTTCAGTGATATATGTGCCATTATTATGGCATCAGTGGTACCTATGCTATATTATTCTTGATCCATTACTGGCAGTTAGGACCATTCTATCACTGTAGCCAAAAGAATGTCAAAAAAGTGGATGGAGAGCAGGTTCTCATGAGGTCATTCTTGCTCAGTAAGTTGGGGTGCTGGACTGGACTCCAGAATTGCTACCAGAAGAATGTTTGGTTACTTTGGATAGGTTAACAGTTGCCATTTCATTGACCCAGGGCAGCTGGTAACAAACCCAAAACCTGAGTTGTGGAGCTCATGGCAAGAGGTAATTGCAAAGATGAGAACAAATGTTAAACCTTCCCTAACTAGAAACAGTGTTTGAACTAGTGGTAATGTAAACAGAATGTTTTCAGAGCATTCAGATGAACTGAAACAACAACAAAAACAACATGTTAATTTTTACCTACTTTACAAGAGATTAACAAGAAGTCTAGTCATGTTTAGCCATGGAAAAAGAAAAGAAAAATATATTTATTTTTGAACAGTGGCAAATAAGGTCCTGACGAATTTTTAAAATTCTGCTGAAAAAGAATAAATCTTCTTTGTAGAAAATTAGCACGTGAATACAGCACATACAGTAAGAAATAAAACAATAATAAAAGTAAAAACAATTAAACCATGATCCTACATCAAATAAGAATTGATTATATAGATCTGTCAGAGTTTTTATACACATATACTAAATAGAGGGTACTTAAAAAATAGGTGGATCTAATTTTGTACTATACCTTATGCATATTTCTTTACTTAATAAAATATTTTTCATGTCACATTAAGTTTCCATTGGTTATATGGTGTTTCATCACAAATATGCAAAGAACCTACTATTTTTTTTAACAAGAGCCTACGGTTGAGTATTTATGTTTTTCTACTACTTAAAAAAATTTTCAATAAACACTCCTGTGGTAAGCAAGCTTGTAGATTAAGCTGTATGTAACCACATGATTTTTCTCCTTAGGAAAAATTCCTCAAATTATAAAGCCTTCAGTGACTCTCCATTGCTAATAGGATAAAGCCAGGTTTTCTTACTCTGGCCTGTATTTCCCTACTCTCTCAACTTCAGCCACGTTGGACATATGATTAATGTCTTGTTGGAGTATTTCAGCTTTTGGCCATCTTGGCACCTGGTGGGAGGGCATTCCCTGGGTCTCTTTGTGGTTAGATGAGGCCACGTGACTAATTATGGCATTTTAGCCTTTTCCCCTTACCATGGTGTTTGATAACATTCCAGCTAGTGGCTGCTTTATCAGACTGTGTTCCCCAGTGAGAAGAACAAGGAGCAGAGCTAATTGGAGCAAAGTCAATTCACAGTGGTTATGAAATGTGAGTGAGAAATAAATCTTTGTTGGATTTAACCACTGAGACTTTAGGGTTATATGTTACAGTCACATAGCAGAGCTTACACTGACTGAAACACTGGCTTTTACATTTTGCATTCCCTTCCCTCCTTGTTATTTGTACACGTTATTACATTTGCCAGGTACTTCATTTCCTTACCTAGTAAACATTTACTTACTCAGTGCACCCTAGGAAATTTTGCCAGAAATCTGGGACTGCTCAACTTACTTACCCTTAGTATAGGCACTTTTAAATTCATATAAATATTTTTCAGTGTTTGTCAAAATTACAATTTACATTGTTCTCTTATTAGTATACCTATATTTTGTAATGTCTATCTAGTCTTGTAGATCATAACCACTATGAGAGGTATACATTTTATAATGTGCTTGGCACATAATATTTGGTACTTGATATATTATTTGTGTAATGAATGAAGAAATGCCAAGACAATTTCTAAACGCTATCATAGTCTTAGCCAAATCAATCTCCCGAAAAATCTCAGGCCACACTGCACAAAAGTGGCCATTCTCTCTAACCTATATAAACAACTTCCCGATTTTAGAGGAAAAAGCTCTCATTACTCATTGTTTTAATTTTATTTCTTCTAAAAGGATAAAATACTTTCATTGGTTCATTGGCCATTTTTATTTCTAGTGGCCTATGCATTTCCTTTGCTTAATTTGAGTTGTGTTTCTATCACTTATAATTGAAAGGGCATTGAATAATGTAAGATAATGTGTAAATTCAGCTTTGTTCTGCTCTGTAGACCTTGAATGCTCTCTTTTGCTCTAGATCTCTGTCCTTCTCTCCTTTCTCTGAAATCTTCTAGGAGTGCCAAGTTGATTGAACTTGAGAATATTAAAGCTCTTAAGCAGCTAGTAAGGCTAACATTTTGATTCCTACTCCACTAATTTTCCTTCTGCAAAGTGTCCTTAGGAATTCTTCAAGGAGGTCTACATGACTGAAAGGACAAGATTTGGACATTCTAGAGTCTATGGCTATGAAACCATCCAGTCACCAGTTCTTTAGAATCCTGATGCAACACATCTTATCTAGCTATCTATTTTACCTGTGAAACTAACTAAACAGTCATGTATGAACATCTAAAGTCATAGAAATTATAGCCCAATCCTGGTATAGCATAATACAGATGGCATAGCATTCCAAGAATTAATTTTAGCCTAATTTTGTTTTCTTGTCTCTGGAAGGAGACAGTTCAAAGTGTGAATAAAAATTCATTCAAAATAAACAAACTTATCTATGCTCTGTGGTTCCCACCCCTTAGCAAATTGTATCCTTTCTTTCTATAAGGGTTAATTCTATATAATTTACAAAAGGATTAGTTATCTATTAAGCGTTTACATCTTCAGCCTTGTGATATAAATTCTATTCTCCTACGTTTGTAGCAAAAGTTACTTTCATATGTATTCTACTTCCTAGGGAAAACACTAATTGTTTTTGGTCACAAAATGTATACATATATACACTTCCCAAATTTGATCCTAACATCTGCCTGAAAATCCCAGTAGAACAACCTTTGCAATGCTGACCTTCATTTTGCTCTCCAGAGAAAAGGAAACTTTTCCTTTGTATTTCTTTTGTCTAACCCTTATAATCATTTTCCCCTAGAATTTAGTTTGGTTCAAATGATTGCTCTGTTTCAGTGAAGTAAACTGCATTTCCAGATTTAGGCTGCACTGTCTGTTATACAGATATGTTGAAGGAATTATTAATAAATACCTCATATATGTTGTGCATTGCTGCAGAAAGCAGATACCCATGGAGAGGAGTGATACCAGCATCCATTGTATTCAATCAGGGGTCTTGGTGTGTGAGTGAGTCTGCCTGCCCCGTCACAATCACAATATCCTCTGCTTCATGTTGGACTAGTCCACAGTATATTACTTTTCTATGTATCACACACATGTGCCACAGATGGCCGCTTTTAATTTCAGAGCTCAAATGTAATAAATTCAGCACGTTAATATTTGGTTATGATTAAGTGCTGGGAGGCTACTATGGAAAACCCATCATTCAAGTTCATCTCTAACCAGGCAGTTGTGATTCCATTGCTACAAAATAAACCTTTGTCATGCCTTCTCCTCAGCCTCACAACATTTTCTCTTTCTTTGTAAGACATAAATCTAATCCACATGCTAACATTTGCTTACAAGCTGTGCAAAAGAACTCAAGGTTTTGGTATTTGGTTAAAACAGACTTTCAAGGAGAATTTCTACTAGTTGTATGAGTCGAAGTGCATCCTGGTTTTCTTTTTTGCCCTCTGTTGGACCCTGCATTGGTTTTACTTATTTATTTTATGTTTTATTGAATTCAGTGGAAGGCAGCCAAATCATCAGCAGGAATTCCAGTGGAATCACTGTGTTGATGGGCATGGTGTGAGAGGCTTGGTGGAAAGTCTGATTTCTGTACTCAGGCGAAGAAAGAAGACTCTCAGGTGGAGAAGTGATAAAAAAATATTAAATAAAGTTGGACAAAGACTCCCATCCATCCTTTCTTGCAATCCATCCATTTTCTTCTTTCTTTCTGCCCATTTGCAGCTTATGTTCCAAAGTTTATCGTTATAACCTTGTAATAACAACCTTGCCAATAGCCTACCTACTTACTCTTCTGTTACCATAATATTGTAGTAATATCTAGATAAGTAGACATTGACTAATAGTTGACCTTATTGACCTCATGTATTTACCTTCTCTGTGCCTGCACTTGAACAGATAAACACTGCAGACAAGTTCTGCTAGGTCATGTGTTGCACATTCCTGGTTATGAGTCTCTATAGCACTTCCACAGGCTCAGCCTGGTTGTTACAGTTTGTGATCAGCTCACTCTTTGACTCTCCATGATGACCACTCTGAACTTCCCCCACTCTTCTCCACTGTCCAACTCCTCTCTTTCTGTCTCAGAAGACATCACCTCCTGTTTAGGTGCCATCCCTCCACCCAGCTTTTGTATCCCATCTTTTCCAGCCATTTCAGTAATGGTAGCTTTTTAACCTTTGCTCCCTTGAATATTTAGCTGCTTACTCATACATGGATCCTTTCTATTGTCCTTCAAACAGATGTGTAGATTCATTGACACTCTGTTCAACTCCATTGACCTGTTTGTTTATTTTTGCAGACATATCACACTATTTTAGTGTCAGTATCTTTATAAGAAGGCTTGCTATCTGGTGGTACAAGTTCCCTTACATTAGTCTTCTTTTTTAAGGTTTTCTTGGCTATTTTGAACTTTCTGATAAATTTTAGAATAAGTTTGTCAACCCACACACATACACACACCAACACACCATACTTAGATGTGTCACATACACGACTCTGTTGGGATTTTTATTGTGATTGTATTGAATCTATAGATCAGCTTGGGAATGGTTTGCACCTTTGCAATACTGAGTCTTCCAATCCAGGGGCATAAATATAGCTCTCTGTTATTGTGTGTATTTTCTCTAAAGTCTTTGAATGCAAATTTTATCACTTTTTTTCTTCTAGAAATCTTGCATATCTTATGTTAGATTTAGGTTTTAGTATTTTTAATTGAAAGTAGTATCTTTTAATTTCTTTTTCCCCTTGTTGACTATAAACAGAATATAATTTCATGTTGTGTATTAATTTGCATTCAGCAACATTCTGAAATTCGATCATTTATTTGAACAGTTCATTTGTAGTGTCTTTGGAGTTTCTACATATAATCTTATCATCTGTTAATAATAGCACTTTTTCCTTTTTCCAATTCTAGTTTCTTTCTTCTCTTTCCTTTCCTCCCTTCTTCCTTCCTCCCTCTCTTTCTCCTCCATCTTTCTCTTTCTTTCTTTCTAGAACTTAAGAAGAAGAACCAGCAATTTTGAGAACTTGAGAAGGAGCTTAGTAATTTTGTATTCATATATATATATATATATATATATATATATATATATATATATATATTCACTTACAGAGGACCCTAAAAACTGAAAAAGTTTAAGGATGCACAAAACTTTTTTGTTTCACCTCTGAATTTAATGGTTATCATGGAAGAATAACCAATTTGATGTGTTTATTTTTCAAAAATTAGGGAAGTAACAATAGATCTATATGAAACAAATATGACAAAATATCAACAAGTGGTGATTTTTTTTTTTTTTTTTTTTTTTTTTTTGCGGTAAGCGGGCCTCTCACTGTTGTGGCCTCTCCCGTTGCGGAGCACAGGCTCCAGACGCACAGGCCCAGCGGCCATGGCCCACGGGCCCAGCCGCTCCGCGGCATGTGGGATCCTCCCGGACCGGGGCACGAACCCGCGTCCGCTGTATCGGCAGGCGGACTCCCAACCACTGCGCCACCAGGGAAGCCCCAACAAGTGGTGATTTTTTTGGTGGGCATTAGAATGTTTGTTGTAATACTTTTTTCTCCCATTTATGTTTGAAATTTTCACAATAAAATTTAAAAATGTATAAATGGATTAGTTGTTCTATTAAAAGACAAAGATTGACAGCTTGGAAAAAAAATCTATATGATGTTTATAAAAGACCCACCTAACACAAATATGTGGAATGCTTGAAATAAAAGGATAGGAGGATAAAAAGATTACTAATGCAAATACAAACCAAAAGAAAATGAGATAGTTATAGAAGTATCAAATATAATAGATTTCAATATAAAGAGGGTCAACTCACAAGAAAGATAAAATAATTCTAAACATAAATGAAAGAATTAATGTGTACATATTTTCCTTTAGGTACCATTTTGAGCAAGGAATTACTGTATGAGATAGTTGCCAAAGTAGTGTATGTGGTGTTCTGTTTCATTTTATATCCTTATAAGTATCATTATGCACTCATGAAGTTTTACATATTCAAAATGTTTGAATTATAGGTCGGACTAGTCTTCGTGCTCAAATTATCTCATATTTGGTAATATAAGCCTCTTTAAATGTTTGATCCTTTTACACAAAATAAAATGCAAGTTATTTGGGCATTCAAATCAGTTATCACGTTTTATGTTTTTTACTTTGCCTGTTTAAAAATGTTTTGCTCTGGCATGTCTCAAGCTGGTGCAAAGACCAGCCAGCCTCTGCTGCCTCAGGCTCGCTCTGCATCCGCACCCCTCACTCTCCCCTGGCCGGAGTAGTAGAGCCCCTGAGTCAGCTGCTCCTTTAACCCCATCCTATCTGGCCGAAGAACAGACACCCTCTGGCGACCTACATGTAGAGGCGGGGCCAAATCCAAAGCTGAGCCCTGGGAGCTGTGTGAACAAAGAAGAGAAAGGGAAATATCTTTCAGCAGCCTCAGGAGCAGCGAATTAAATCTCCACAATCAACGTGCTATACCCTGCATCTGTGGAATACACGAATAGACAACAAATCATCCCAAATTGAGGAAGTGGACTTTGAGAGCAAGATTTATTGTTTTTTCCCCTTTTCCTCTTTTTGTGAGTGTGTATGTGTATGCTTCTTTGTGAGATTTTCTCTGTATAGCTTTGCTTTCACCATTTGTCATAGGGTTCTATTGGTACTTTTTTTTTTTTACTTAAAAAATTTTTTTCTTAATAACTTTTTTTATTTTAAAAACTTTACCTTACTTTATTTTATTTTCTTTTACCCTCTTTCTTTCTTTCTATTTTTTCTCCCTTTTATTCTGAGCCCTGTGGATGAAAGGCTCTTGGTGCTGCAGCCAGCAGTCAGAGCTGTGCCTCTGAGGTGGGAGAGCAAACTTCAGGACACTGGTCCGCAAGAGGTCTCCCAGTTCCACATAATATCAAATGGTGAAAATCTCCCAGAGATCTCCATCTCAACACCAGCACCCAGCTTCACTCAACAACCAGCAAGTTACAGTGCTGGACACCCTATGCCAAACAACTAGCAATACAGGAACACAACTACACCAATTAGCAGAGAGGTTGCCTAAAATCATAATAAGTCCACAGACACCCCAAAACACACCACCAGATGTGGACTGGCCCATGAGAAAGGCAAGATCCAGCCTCATCCACTGGAACAGAGGCACTAGTCCCCTCCACCAGGAAGGCTACACAACCCACTGAACCAACTTTACCCACAGGGGACAGACACCAAAAACAACGGGAACTATGAACTGGCAGCTTGCAAAAAGGAGACCCTAAACACAGTAAGATAAGCAAAATGAGAAGACAGAAAAGCACACAGCAGATGAAGGAGCAAGATAAAAACCCACCAGACCTAACAAATGAAGAGGAAATAGGCAGTCTACCTGAAAAAGTATTGAGAATAATGATAGTAAAGATGATCCAAAATCTTGGAAATAGAATAGAGAAAGTGCAAGAAACAGTTAACAAGGACCTAGAAGAACTAAAGATGAAACAAGCAATGATGAACAACACAATAAATGAAATTAAAAACACTCTAGATGAGATCAATAGCAGAATTACTGAAGCAGAATGGGTAAGTGACCTGGAAGATAAAATAGTGGAAATAACTGCTGCAGAGCAGAATAAAGAAAAAAGAATGAAAAGAACTGAGGACAGACTCAGAGACCTCTGGGACAACATTAAATGCACCACCATGCGAATTACAGGGATCCAAGAAGAAAAAGAGAAAAAGAAAGGGACTGAGAAAATATTTGAAGAGATTATAGTTGAAAACTTCCTTAATATGGGAAAGGAAATAGTTAATCAAGTCCAGGAAGCACAGAGAGTCCCATACAGAATAAATCCAAGAAGAAAGATGCCAAGACACATATTAATCAAACTGTCGAAAATTAAATACAAAGAAAACATATTAAAAGCAGTAAGGGAAAAACAACAAATAACACACAAGGGGTTCCCCATAAGGTTAACAGCTGATCTTTCAGCAGAAACTCTGCAAGCCAGGAGGGACTGGCAGAACATATTTAGAGTGATGAAGGAGAAAAACCTACAACCAAGATTACTCTACTCAGCAAGGATCTCATTCAGATTTGATGGAGAAATTAAAACCTTTATAGACAAACAAAAGCTGAGAGAGTTCAGCACCATAAAACCAGCTTTACAACAAATACTAAAGGAACTTCTCTAGGCAAGAAACACAAGAGAAGGAAAAGACCTACAATAACAAACCCAAAACAATTAAGAAAATGGGAATAGGAACATACATATCAATAATTACCTTAAATGTAAATGGATTAATGCTCCCACCAAAAGACACAGACTGGCTGAATGGATACAAAAATAAGACCCGTATGTATGCTGTTTTCAAGAGACTTACTTCAGACCTAGGGACACATACAGACTGAAAGTGAGGGGATGGAAAAAGATATTCCATGCAAATGGAAATCAGAAGAAATCTGGAGTACCATTTCTCATATCAGACAAAATAGAGTTTAAAATAAAGACCATTACAAGAGACAAAGAAGGGCACTACATAATGATCAAGGGATAGATCCAAGAAGAAGATATAACAATTGTAAATAATTATGCACCCAACAGAAGAGCACCTCAGTACATAAGGCAAGTACTAACAGCCATAAAAGGGGAAATCGACAGTAACACATTCATAGTAAGGGACTTTAACAGCCCACTTTCACCAATGGACAGATCATCCAAAATGAAAATAAATAAGGAAACACAAGCTTTAAATGATACATTAAACAAGATGGACTTAATTGATATTTATAGGACATTCCATCCAAAGACTACACATTACACATTTTTCTCAAGTTCTTATGGAAAATTCTCTAGGATAGATCATATCTTGGTTCACAAATCAAGCCTTGGTAAATTTAAGAAAATTGAAATTGTATCAAGTATCTTTTCCGACTACAACGCTATGAGACTAGATATTAATTACAGGAAAAGATGGAGAGATATAATAGATGGAGAGATATACCATGTTCTTGGATTGGAAGAATCAACATTGTGAAAATGACTCTACTACCCAAAGCAATCTACAGATTCAATGCAATCCCTATCAAACTACCACTGGCGTTTTTCACAGAACTAAAACAACAAATTTCACAATTTGTATGGAAACACAAAAGACCCCGAATAGCCAAAGCAA
The DNA here is from genome assembly GCA_004363435.1 of Platanista minor. Classification (NCBI taxonomy): domain Eukaryota; kingdom Metazoa; phylum Chordata; class Mammalia; order Artiodactyla; family Platanistidae; genus Platanista; species Platanista minor. The sequence continues at coordinate 34,550 of RJWK010000523.1, read as the reverse complement.
TCTTGAGAACGAAAACCGGAGCTGGAGGAATCAGACTCCCTGACTTCAGACTGTACTACAAAGCTACAGTAATCAAGACAGTATGGTATTGGCACAAAAACAGAAATATAGATCAATGGAACAGGATAGAAAGCCCAGAGATAAACCCACACACATATCATCACCTTATCTTTGGTAAAGGAGGCAGGAATGTACAGTGAAGAAAGCACAGCCTCTTCAATAAGTGGTGCTGGGAAAACTGGACAGGTACATGTAAAAGTATGAGATTAGAACACTCCCTAACACCATACACAAAAATAAGCTCAAAATGGATTAAAGACCTAAATGTAAGGCCAGAAACAATCGAACTCTTAGAGGAAAATATAGGCAGAACACTCTATGACATAAATCACAGCAAGATCCTTTTTGACCCACCTCCTAGAGAAATGGAAGTAAAAACAAAAACAAACAAATGGGACCTAATGAAACTTCAAAGTTTTTGCACAGCAAAGGAAACCATAACCAAGACCAAAAGACAACCCTCAGAATGGGAGAAAATATTTGCCAATGAAGCAACTGACAAAGGATTAATCTCCAGAATTTACAAGCAGCTCATGCAGCTCAATAACAAAAAAACAAACAACCCAATCCAAAAATGGGCAGAAGACCTAAATAGACATTTCTCCAAAGAGGATATACAGATTGCCAACAAACACATGAAAGAATTCTCAACATCATTAATCATTAGAGAAATACAAATGAAAACTACAATGAGATATCATCTCACACTGGTCCGAATGGTCATCATCAAAAAATCTAGAAACAATAAATGCTGGAGAGGGTGTGGAGGAAAGGAAACACTCTTGCACTGCTGGTGGAAATGTGAATTGGTACAGCCACTATGGAGAACAGTATGGAGGTTCCTTAAAAAACTACAAATACAACTACTATATGACCCAGCAATCCCACTACTGGGCATATACTCTGAGAAAACCATAATTCAAAAACAGTCATGTACCAAAATGTTCATTGCAGCTCTATTTACAATAACCAGGAGATGGAAACAACCTAAGTGTCCATCATTAGATGAATGGGTAAAGACGATGTGGCACATATATACAATGGAATATTACTCAGCCATAAAAAGACATTAAATTGAGTTATTTGTAGTGAGGTGGGTGGACCTAGAGTCTGTCATACAGAGTGAAGCAAGTCAGAAAGGAAAGATGAATACCGTACGCTAACACATATACATGGAATCTAAGGAGAAAAAATGTCGTGAAGAACCTAAGGGCAAGACGGCAGTAAAGACACAGACCTACTAGAGAACGGACTTGAGGATATGGGGAGGGGGAAGGGTAAGCTATGACAATGTGAGAGAGTGGCATGGACTTATATACACTACCAAACATAAAATAGATAGCTAGTGGGAAGAAGCTGCATAGCACAGGCAGATCAGCTCCGTGCTTTGTGACCACCTGGATGGGTGGGATAGTGAGGGTGGGAGGGAGGGAGATGCAAGAGGGAGGAGATATGGGAACATATTTATATGTATAACTGATTCACTTTGTCATAAAGCAGAAACTATCACACCATTATAAAACAATTATACTCCAATAAAGATGTAAAAAAGAAAAAGGAAGTTTTGCTCCTCCTTTTGTGCCTTTTTTGAATTGATTTTTTTTTTTTTTCAGGAAGCTTAGCCAACCCATGAGTCCAGGGTTTTATGGTGGGTTAGTCATGTAGGCACAGTGCCCACATGAGTGACCTCAGCTATTGGACTCCAGCTTCCCAAGTGGTCAAACTGACACAGTAAGGCCCAAGGCCTTGGGCATACAAAAACACTGTTATCAAGCAAGATATTCTAAAGGCTCAGAGATTATCTCCCAGGATCCTGTCAAGGGCCAGTCCTGAAGACAGGATTTATTTTGGAATATGCAAACTTGAGCAGCCTGTGTCTGCTGAGGTAACATTTTCTTGCACTCAGGCTGTGAAAAACAAATAAAAGTTTAGCCAGAATTTTTACTATGTTCTGCCTTGTGAGTATTAAAATAATACTTTATCCCAGAATTGTTAATTAATATACTTCTAAAATCCAACCCTCTTTAAAATATGCTTGGAACGGAAAATGCTACTTTTCAGCTTTTTTTGTTAAGAATCTCCAGCAGAGTGAATCTTCTCTTTCACTTGCTTGTTTTACACATTTCAGTAATGTGATTGCTACCAGCCTATGGATAGAAATATTGAAATGATTATTTCTGCTAATAAAAGCACATTTTAGTGTTCTTGACCCCATCAACTTAGGCTCTACCTCCATCCCACCCCCAACCCCACCTCAATCCCCCTCTGAGTCTGGGAGAATAACTAACCTTTGAAATGGCGTGGGAATATGCCCTGGCAAGAAGTCAGTGAGTACAGGTTATCTTTGGTTCCACGCAGAGATGGGGAGGACATTCACTCTATAATTTATGTCACAACTGATCCAATTGAGCACCAAAGCATCTCTACTTGACGCCTAATCACCCACAGTCCTTGGCATAGCGGGGCTTTCCTGTTCTGCCTGTATCCCCTCCCCCACAAGGCTCAGATTAGCATCCGCAGGGCGGGGCTGTGACAAGAGCAGCTCTGTCCAGTCTCTTACTCTTCCCAGCAACCTTTTCTCCCTGGAGATTTCTCCCACAGCTAGATGCCTGACAGCTCTTTCTTTTTCTGATCAACAGATATGTGGGCACAGGTTGCACTGGAATTGCAAGGCTGAGACACCAGATTAGTGTCAATTTATGAAAAATGTTGGGAATCTCATTCTCCTCTTGTACGATAGAAAAGTTGGCCAAGTTCAGGAGAGGTTTTCAGTGTGACCAGGGCACTTTGAAATAGTGGTTCCGAGACTTTCTGCTTAAAAAAATCAATTAATTTAAATAAGTTTAGGAGAATCTAGTAGAATTTCCATATTTTATTATGAAGTTTGAGAAAGAACATTACTAAGTATAGCCTTTATCTTCCACTCATTCATTCTTTCCTACTGAAGTACCTGCACAGAACATACTCTAGGAATAAAAAATATATGTATTTAAATGAAATAAATTTAAATTCTTAAGAATTTTATTTTATTTTGTCTTAGGGTGGTGAAAACTTGGCTATGACTCAGCTCTGTATGGAAAGCAGCACAGGACTCCCTTCTTAGAGGTGATCATTGTTTTGGTCACTCCTGTCTCGCAAGGGACTAACTCACTGTCTGGTGCACAGTAGGTACTCAGTCACTGGACAAAATAAATGTACAGGTGAATGAAGCAATGTGTGGGTGGAATGGTAAGCAATGGATTGCTGCTGTTTTGCCAATTATTTTTAATTCTCAAACTTCTCTCACAATTGTAGTCCATTGAATTGTGGCCCCCCCAAAGATATGTCTACCTAGGATCTCAGAATATGACTTTATTTGAAATAAGGGTGTTTGCTCAGGTAATTAAGGTAAGGCTCTTGAGATAGGATCATCCTTGATATCAGACAAAAAAAGGAGAGGATATACAGAGACACAGGGGGAAAGCCATGTGAAGACAGAGGTAGAGATCACAGTGATGTGTCTACAAGCCAAGGATTGCTAAGGATTGCCAGAGAGAATATGTGAGAATGGGTTCTACCTCAGAGCCTCCAGAGAGAACAAAGCCTGCTGACAGCTTGATTTTGGACTTCTGATCTCCAGAATTGTGAGGGAATATATTTCTGTTGTTTTAAACCACCAATTTTTTTATAGCAGCCCTAGAACTGAATACCGTAATCTACATATAAACTTGTAGTCACCTTTATGTATTCAAAAAATCATTGTGGAATATTTTCATGTTAATGGTAACACACTTTTTAAAAAGTTACTTGCATTACTAATCATGTTTTATAAAGCTATTTAAATGGAATCTTTAATAATCTTTGTACACAATGTCTAAATGTGTTACCATTTAAATTGGGAACAGAGGCTATTCATTTATAAAATTATGGCATAAAATATGATTATAAAATTATAGAAGATAAAAGTATGATTTGTTGACAAAAATGGCAATTATATCATATTTTGTTAGAAGATAGATGTTCATTAGATTTATTTTGAAATTTAGTTTTATGTTTTATATCATCAAAAATAAAGACTGCTTTTATTATCTAATGTTTAGAATATTACTATTTTGGATTAACAATCAGCTGGTCTATTTTTCTAAAAGGTGTGTTTATTTCTAAGTTATAAGAGAGTTAGCTTGGTATTCTATCTTCAAAAAGAAGGCATCTCTGGAACATCTGCATTCATCTTAAATGAAAAGACAAATTGCATGTAATCCCTGTTCTATTTTCTCTTTTTATTTCCCGATTTTCAGAGATCGAAAGATATTCTGATACGGTATGCAGGAATTTTAGTCAAAAAAATTTAATGTGTTGATTTGATGTTGATCATGTTGAGAAAAGTTTACATGATTACTGTAATTTGTGTGACCTCTCTATTATAACTGATGATAATTTGCTCTTGACTTCAACCTACCGTCATTTATGAGTACAAGTTAAACACAAATTAATAACTATGGTAGATTATTATTCAGGAAATATTTTCTCTCTCCTATACCCTACCTGTGTTATTTTCCCACTTTGTTGATGTTCAGCTTAGTTTCATCATGTGTTTCAGTTGACTGGTATATACTTTGAAAAGTAACATTTTATTACTAAAATTTCCCATATAAGTTCAAATAAAAAACAATTACTCCTTAAGTAAGAATAATAAGATTGTAATGATAAGCACAAAATTGATTTTGGCTCTTATGGTTGGCAGTTATAGCATTCAGTTTACTATTTATATTTTTTGTTTTGGTTGAATAATATCAAGGAAATTTCATTGGAAAGAAAATTATCAAGGAAAGTCATTTAGAATAATAATTACAAGTGTTGACTTCTTTTCTTAAATATTGTTTTACAGTGTTAAGATTACCTTTAACTAAACCTGAAGCCCTAAAGTGAATTAATAGGCGGTTGAGTTGTTAAAAATTACAAACAATATCTCACACTTGTGAACATTCTTTATTGTAATTATTAAAGTTAGATAATAAGGAGTCCAAATTTATCATATAGGTGGTACAATGCAAATATTAAAAAGTGATAGATCACTATATGAGAACTTACTATTGAACAAATGCCCCGGCCTCTGTGTGACAGACCTGAGCCTTGCCTGGTGTTTGAGTATAATACACAGATGCCAGTGCTCTAGTCCCTAGATCTTCAACGTGTGGTCTGTGGATGGCAACATCAGCATTGCCTGGGAGATGATCAGAGAAACAGAGTGTCAGTCCCTACTTGGAGACCACCGAATCAGTATCCCTGGGGGTAGGGCCCTGCAATCAGTGTTTTTTGTTTGTTTGTTTGTTTTTTGCCGTATGCGGGCCTCTCGCTGTTGTGGCCTCTCCCGTTGCAGAACACAGGCTCCGGATGCGCAGGCTCAGCGACCATGGCTCATGGGCCCAGCTGCTCCGCGGTATGTGGGATCTTCCCGGACCAGGGCACAAACCCGTGTCCCCTGCATCGGCAGGTGGACTCTCAACCACTGCGCCACCAGGGAAGCCCTGCAATCAGTGTTTTAACAAGCTGCTTGTGTGATTCTGATGCAGTTCAAGTTTGAGAGGTGCTGGACCAGATGGCCACATTCTAGGACGGTACCTATGCAGACATGCGTAGTCCAGAAATGACATAGAAAATCAGTCTAGAAGCCCTAGTGTAGTGTAAGTCTTATAAATAACTCATTTGTGAACATTGCAAATATATCAGAGAGAGGGTAGAAGAAGATGCATTTCAATTTCTGCATCAAAGAAGAAATTGACTAGAATGTAAATAATTGTTCCCATATATCCATTTTATAGTATGTAATTAATTGTGAATTTTTGAAATTATTGTTTTACAAAGAACTAAGTATATTTCAAACAGAAATCTGGATCTAATTTTTTGGAAATCCTGAGATTGAAAATCCATCGCTTCTGTGCAGTTTCTCACAGTTTTGTAGAAGGGAAAGGCAAGAAAAGAAACAGTTAAGATGCGGGAGCCCCTGAGTATCAAGCAAAGGTTGCTGTCAGATACGAAGAGGAAACCCCTGGCGAGAATGTGAATACATAGGGAGCTTCCAGGGAGAGACAGCAAAGAATTGCACATTTGGGCTACAAGTCTCCTGATAAGATTGTGGGGTTTTGTACTCTGATGGACAAAGAAAGTCAGCTTCTTCTCTTTTGATTGGTTAACAATTTTATTAAGGTTTAATTCACATTCCATAATATTCACCCATTTCAAGTGTACAATTCAGTGTTTTTCAGTATATTCACAGAATTGTGCAACAATCACCATTATCTAGTTTTAGAACATTTTCATCATCCCACAAAGAAACTCCTGTACCCATTAACAGCCATTACTCATTTCCTCCCACGCCCACCACCCCAACCCTAGGCAAACACTAATCTGTTTTCTATTCCTAGAGATTTGCCCGTTCTGGACTCTTCATATAAGTGGAATCACATGGCATAAGTCCTTTTCATTGTTTTGTATTTGACTTCTTTCACTTTGCATGTTTTCAATATTTATCTGTGATATAGAATGTATCAGTATTTCATTACTTTTTATTACAAAATAATATACCATTGTATGGATATAACATATTTTATTAATTCATTCATCAGTTGAAGGACATTTGGGTTGTTTCTACTTTTGGGCTATTATGAATAAAGTTTGCTATAAATATTTATGAACAATTTTTTTGTGGACATATGTTTTCATTTCTTTTGGGTATATACCTTGGAGTGGGATTGTTAGGTCATATGGTAACTCTACATTTAATCTTTTGAGAAACTGCCAGACTGTATTTAAATAACATTGAATGCATCAATTTACATTCTTACCACCAATGTATGAGGGTTCTGATTTTCCCGCATTCCTGCCAACATTTATTATTTTGTGTCATTTTGATTATAGCCATCCTTCTGGTGTTAAGTGGTATCTTATTGTGGTTTTGATTTGCATTTTCCTAATGACTAATAATGTTTTTGTATGCTTTATGGTCTTTTATATGTCTTCTTTAGAGAAATGCCCACTCACATCTTTTGTATTTTTATTATTGAGTTCTAACAGTTTTTCTATAATATGGGTACAAGTCCATTATCAGCTATATATTTTTCATCTGTGAAGTACAATTTACATTTCATCTTGCATGTAAACCTCCTCATTAATGACTCAGTTGGGGGCCCCAGAATGATGGCTCAGTGGATGAGGTTAATTCCTATAAAATAGGACAGGAGGGCCTGATGCTAGTGGGCAGGTGAGCAGGAGCAAACTGCTCATGTGCTCAGTCAGGTGACTCAGTATCCAGACTCCCAGGATTGGTCCCTGTGTTCAGTTCCTGTAGAGATAGTCTGGGCCACAGGCTGGGACTGCTGGGGGACACAGGACACTGTGCATGGTGTGAGGTGTCATCCAGTTTCATTATTTTGGATGATCCCACAAATGTAAGGGTTCTTTTTTGGACTCTCAATACTATTCTACTGATTAATATGCCATTCTATGCCAGTACCATGCTGCTTTGGTTACTGTACGTTGTAGTTAGTTTTAAAATTAAGAAGTCTGAGTCCTACCACTTTGTTCTTTTTCAAGATTGTTTTGCCTATGCTGGGTTCCTTGCATTTCCATATGAATTTTAGGATCTGCTATTCAATTTCTGCAGAAAAACCAGCTGAGATTTTGATAGGCTTGCGTTGAATCCTTAGGTCCACTTAATTTTCTTATATGATTGTAAATGCCTTCAATATGCCAAGGAACCTCAAATATCTATACTTAATCCAGACATGTTAGAAATTCTAGATTTGTACATCTAATTGCCCACTTGGTCATCTGTGTGGCATATCAAACTTATTGCATTCAACGTAACTCTTGGAGTTTCTGCCCATCACCTGAACTTCCTCTAGCTCTCCTCCTCCCGCTTAATGGCACTCTTATTTATCTAGTGCAATGTGCTGTGAATCAAGTCAGATTCTTTAGGTTACAGGTGATTTCAACATAAAAAGTTTCATTTTCTCATGGAAAAGAAGTCTGGTGTTATGCAGCCTGGGCTGGGGCTGCCATGTGAGTACCTGCCTTCTCCAATGTTTACCCCTTGTCTTCATGATTCAGATTGACTGGTAAAGTCACAATTTAACATTTGAGTTCCAAACAGAAGGGTTTTGGAAGGTGAGAGTAAGACCATGAAGTCTCCCTTTTAAGAAAACATCTCAAACACTTCTACATATATTTTATTGGCCAGTGTTTAGCAATATAATGCAATAGCCATATATTCCTGAAGGTGAGACAGAAAAATAGAAATCATATCTGCTTCTTGGGACATCAAATAAATTTAGGATTCTGTTGTTAAGAAGGAAGAGGGAAGATGGATGTTGGAATAGGATGTTAGCAGAGAATCATCCTGTAAATGTCATTTTCCTTTCCTTTCCCTTCTCACTCAAACTATAATGTCTTATTCAGTTTACATCCTAATAGTATAGTGAATTGGTTTACTTTCTATCTCTAATGCCTTTTTATCCAAGCTATCATCATATTTTTACAGGAGTGGCATCCAGTTCTCTCTGTTGCTACTCTTTGCTCCTATATTCTTCAAACATCTTTTCAGAATAACTTTTTGCAAAATGTAAATCTGATAACATTTTTTCCTAGCTTGAAATTCATCTAAAGTTTTCTTTGCCCTTAGTAGACTTGGAATTACCTAGGTGGCCTTGCATGGATTGACCTCTACCTATATCTCTAGCCTTAGCTCACACCAAGCTCTCTTCACTTTTTTTGATTCTGCCACATGGACATTTTTCAGTCCCTCACACATATTGTGCTTCCTGTTACAGGCAAATACCATTGCCTCTATTGGAATGCATGTTCCCCCCAACCTTTGACTAGTTAAAATAGTACGTTTTATTCTTCTGATCTCCCTAATGAGGTCAAATTCCCCTATTATAAGTTCACACAGCTCTCTCCTGTGAAATATGTAGCACTGCAGTAATTATCATTTATATGATGATTTGCTGTTATTCTGTTCCCCAAAATAACTCCATGAGGATAGACATGATGTCTTTACTTGCTCATCACTGTGTTCTTAGAATACCATCTGGCATTTGGTACACTCACTAAAAACTGGTTGAATGAATGAAAGGATTAAACAATAATTTAAGAAATATCATGGGGATGGGTGAATCAATTATTTGAGCTTCAAAAACGTAAAATTAGGACTGATATATTGAATATTTGGAACCCAGCATTGCTGATAAGAAAAGAACATTATTGTATGTCAAATTCCCCAACAATTTGTCTAGTGAATATGTGATCTCATTCATTTATCAAATAGTGACTGAGTCCCCTCCACCAGGAAGCTTACACAACCCACTGAACTAACGTTAGCCGCTGAGGGCAGACACCAAAAATAATGGGAACTATGAACCAGCAGCCTGCAGAAAGGAGACACCAACCACAGTAAGTTAGGCAAAATAAGAACACAGAGAAATACACAGCAGATGAAGGAGCAAAGTAAAAACCCACCAGACCAAACAAATGAAGAGGAAATAGGCAGTCTACCTGAAAAAGAATTCAGAGTAATGATAGTAAAGATGAACCAAAATCTTGGAAATAGAATGGAGAAAATACAAGAAATGTTTAACAAGGACATAGAAAGGGAGAACATTAAATGCACCAACATTCACATTATAGAGGTCCCAGTAGAAGAAGAGAAAAAGAAAAGGATTGAGAAAATATTTGAAGAGATTATAGTTGAAAACTTCCCTAATATGGGAAAGGAAACAGTCAAGCAAGTCCAGGAAGCTCAGAGAGTCCCATACAGGATAAATCCAAGGAGAAACATGCCAAGACACATATTAATCAAACTATCAAAAATTAAATACAAAGAAAAAATATTGAAAGCAACAAGGGAAAAACAACAAAAACCACACAAGGGAATTCCCATAAGGTTAACACCTGATCCTTCAGCAGAAACTCTGCAAGCCAGAAGGGAGTGGCAGAACATATTTAAAGTGATGAAAGGGAAAAAACTACAATGAAGATGACTCTATCCAGCAAGGATCTCATTCAGATTTGATGGAGATATAAAAATCTTTACAGACAAGCAAAAGATACGAGAAATCAGCACCACCAAATCAGCTTTACAACAAATGCTAAAGGAACTTCATTAGGCAGGAAACACAGGTGAAGAAAAGATCAACAATAACAAACACAAAACAATAAAAAAATGGTAATAGGAACATGCATATTGCTAACTACCTTAAATGTAAATGGATTAAATGCTCCAACCAAAAGACATAGACTGGTTGAATGGATAAAAAAACAAAACCCACATATATGCTGTCTACAAGAGACTCACTTCAGACCTAGGGACACATACAAACTGAGTGTGAGGGGGTGGAAAAAGATATTCCATGCAAATAGAAATCAAAAGAAAGCTAGAGTAGCAATTCTCATATCAGACAAAATAGACTTTAAAATAAAGACGATTACAAGAGACAAAGAAAGACACTACATAATGTTAAAGGGATCAATCCAAGAAGAAGATATAACAATTGTAAATATTTATTCACCCAATATAGGAGCACTTCAATACATAAGACAAATGCAAACAGCCATAAAAGGGGAACTCGACTGTAACAAAATCATAGTAGGGGATTTTAACAGCCCACTTTCACCAATGGACAGATCATCCAAAATGAAAATAAATAAGGAAACACAAGCTTTAAATAATACATTAAACAAGATGAACTTAACTGATATTTATAGGACATTCCATCCAAAAACGACAGAATATACTTTCTTCTCAAGAGCTCATGGAACATTCTCCAGGATAGATCATATCTTGGGTCACAAATCAAGCCTTGGTAAATTTTTAAAAGTTGAAATCATATCAAGTATCTTTTCAACCATAACACTATGAGACTAGACATCAATTACAGGAAAAAATCTATAAAAAATACAAACACGTGGAGGATAAACAATACACTACTAACTAACCAAGAGATCACTGAAGAAATAAAAAATGAACTCAAAAAATACCTAGAAAAAATGACAATGAAAAGACGATGACCCAAAACTTATGTGATGCAGCAAAAGCAGTTCTAAGAGGGAAGTTTAGGGCAATAAAATCCTTCCTCAAGAAAAAGAAACATCTCAAATAAACAACCTAACCTTACACTTAAAACAATTAAAGAAAGAAGAACAAACAAACAAACAAAAAACCCAAAGTTAGCAGAAGGAAAGAAATCATAAAGATCAGATCAGAAATATATGAAAAAGAAATGAAGGAAGAAATAGGAAAGAACAAGAAAACTAAAATCTAGTTCTTTGAGAAGATAAACAAATTTGATAAACCATTAGCGAGACTCATCAAGAAAAAAAGGGAGAGGACTCAAATCAATAGAATTAGAAATGAAAGAGGAGAAGTAACAACTGACACTACAGAAATACAAAGGATCATGAGAGATTACTACAAGCAACTCTATGCCAATAAAATGGACAGCCTGGAAGAAATGGACAAATTCTTAGAAAAGCACAACCCTCCAAAACTGAACCAGGAAGAAATAGAAAATATAAACAGACCAATCACAACCACTGAAATTGAGACTGTGAATAAAAATCTTCCAACAAACAAAAGCCTAGGACCAGATGGCTTCACAGGTGAATTCTATCAAACATTTAGAGAAGAGCTAACACTCATCCTTCTTAAACTCTTCCAAAATATAGCAGAGGGAGGAACACTCCCAACTCATTCTACGAGGCCACCATTACCCTGATACTAAAACCAGACATTGAAGTCACAAAGAAAGAATACTATAGGGCGATATCACTGAAGAACATCGATGCAAAAATCTTCAACAAAATGCTAGCAAACAGAAACCAACAACACATTAAAAGGATTATACACCATGATCAAGTGGGATTTATCCCAGGATTGAATGATTCTTCAGTATATGCAAATCAATCAATGTGATAAACCATATTAACAAACTGAAGGATAAAAATCATATGATCGTCTCAATAAAAGCAGAAAAAGCTTTTGTCAAAATTCAACACCAATTTATGAAAAAAACCCTCTGGAAAGTAGGCATACAGGGAACTTACCTCAACATATTAAAGGCCACATATGACAAGCTCACAGCCAACATCATTCTCAATGGTGAAATATTGAAAGCATTTCCACTAAGATCAGGAACAAGACAAGGTTGTCCACTCTCAACACTATTATTCAACATAGCTTTGGAAGTTTTAGCCACAGCAATCAGAGCAGTAAAAAAATAAAAGGAATCCAAATCGAAAAAGAAGAAGTAAAGCTGTAACTGTTTTCAGATAACATGACACTATATATAGAGAATCCTAAAAATGCTACCAGAAAACTACTAGAGCTAATCAATGAATTTGGTAAAGTAGCAGGATACAAAATTAATGCACAGAAATCACTTGCATTCCTATACAACTAATGATGAAAAATCTGAAAGAGAAATTAAGGAAACACTCCCATTTACCATTGCAACAAAAAGAATAAATACCTAGGAATAAACCTACCTAAGGTGTCAAAAGACCTGTATGCAGAAAATTATAAGACACTGATGAAAGAAATTAAAGATGGAGAAATATACCATGTTCTTGGATTGGAAGAATCAACATTGTGAAAATGACTCTACTACTCAAAACAATCAACAGATTAAGTGCAATCCCTATCAAACTACCACTGGCATTTTTCACAGAACTAGAACAAAAAAATTCACAATTTGTATGAAAACACAAAAGACCCTGAATAACAAAAGCAATCTTTTTTTTTTGAATTTTTGAATTTTATTTTATTTATTTTTTTATACAGCAGATTGTTATTAGTTATCCATTTTATACATAGTAGTGTATATATGTCAATCCCAATCTCTCAATTCATCACACCACCACCCACCCACACAACTTTCCCCTATTGGTGTCCATTCGTTTGTTCTCTACATCTGTGTCTATTTCTGCCCTGCAAACCAGTTCATCTGTACCATTTTTCTAGATTCCACATATATCCGTTAATAAATATTTGCTTTTCTCTTTCTGACTTACTTCACTCTGTATGACAGTCTCTGGATTCATCCACGTCTCTACAAATGAGCCAATTTTGTTCCTATTAATGGCTGAGTAATATTCTATTGTATATATGTAATACATCTCCTTTATCCATGCGTCTGTTGATGGGCATTTAGGTTGCTTCCATGTCCTGTCTATTGTAAATAGTGCTGCCGTGAACATTGGGGTGCCTGTGCATTTTTGAATTATGGTTTTCTCTGGGTATATGCCCAGTAGTGGGATTGCTGGGTCATATGGTAATTCTATTTTTAGTTTTTTAATGAACATCCATACTGTTCTCTATAGTGGTTGTATCAATTTACATTCCCACGAACAGTGCAAGAGGGTTTCCCTTTCTTCACACTCTCTCCAGCATTGGCTGTTTATAGATTTTCTGATGATGCCCAGTCAAACTGGTGTGAGGAGATACCTTGTTATAGTTTTGATTTGCATTTTTTTAATAATTAGTGATGTTGAGCAGCTTTTCATGTGCCACTTAGCCATTTATATGCTTCTTTGAAGAAATGTCTATTTAGCTCTTCTGCCCATTTTTTGATTGGGTTGTTTGTTTTTTTTAATATTGAGTTGCATGAGTTGTTTATATATTTTGGAGATTAATCCTTTGTTCATTGATTTGTTTGCAAATACTTTCTCCCATTCTGAGGGTTGTCTTTTCCTCTTGTTTGTAGTATCCTTTGCTTTGCAAAAACTTTTAAGTTTCATTAGGTCCCATTTGTTTATTTTTGTGTTTATTTCCGTTTCTCTAGGAGGTGGATCAAAAATATCCTGCTGTGATTTATGTCAGAGAGTGTTCTTCCTATGTTTTCCTCTAAGAGTTTTACAGTGTCCAGTCTTACATTTAGGTCTCTAATCCATTTTGAGTTTATTTTTATGTATGGTGTTAGGGAGTGATCTAATTTCATTCTTTTACATGTAGCTGTCCAGTTTTCCCAGCACCACTTATTGAAGAAACTGTCTTTTCTCCATTTTATAGCCTTGCCTCCTTTGTCATAGATTAGTTGACCATAGATGTGTAGGTTTATTTCTGGGCTTTCTATCCTGTTCCATTGATCTGTATTTTAGTTTTTTTGCCAGTACCATATTGTCTTGATTCCTGTAGCTTTATAGTATAATCTGAAGTCAGGGAGTCTGACTCCTCCAGCTCCATTTTTTCCCTCAAGACTGCTTTGGCTATAAGGGGTCTGTTTTGCCTCCAAACAAATTTTAAGATTTTTATTCTAGTTCTGTAAAAAATGCCATTGGTAATTAGAAAGGGATTGCATTGAATCTGTAGATTGTTTTGGGTAGTACAGTCATGTTCACAGTATTGATTCTTCCAATTCAACATCATGGAATATCACTCCATTTGTTTATATCATCTTTAGTTTCTTTCATCAGTGTCTTATAGTTTTCTGCATACAGGTCTTTTGCCTCCTTAGGTAGGTTTATTCCTAGGTATTTTATTCTTTTGGTTGCAATGGTAAATGGGAATGTTTCCTTAATTTCTCTTTCAGATTTTTCATCATTAGTGTATAAGAATAGAATGCAAGAGATTTCTGTGCATTAATTTTGTATCCTACATCTTTACCAAGTTCATTGATTAGCTCTAATAGTTTTCTGGTTGTATCTTTAGGATTCTCTATGTATAGTATCATGTCATCTGGAAACAGTGACAGTTATACTTTTTCTTTTCCATGTTGTATACCTTTTATTTCTTTTTCTTCTCTGGTTGTTCTGGCTAGGACTTCCAAAACTATGTTGAATAAAAGTCGTGAGAGTGGACATCCTTGTCTTGTTCTTGATCTTAGAGGAAATGTCTTCAGTTTTTCACCATTGAGAATGATGTTTTCTGTGCGTTTGTCTTATATGGCCTTTATTATGTTGACGTAGGTTTGCTCTATGCCCACTTTCTGGAGAGTCTGTATCATAAATGGGTGTTGAATTTTGTCAAAAGCTTTTTTGCATCTATTGAGATGATCATGTGGTTTTTATCCTTCAATTTGTTGATATGGTTTATCACATTGATTCATTTGCTTATATTGACAAATTCTTGCATCCTTGGAATAAATCCCACTTGATCATGCTGTATCATCCTTTTAATGTGTTGTTGGATTCTGTTTGCTCTTATTTTGTTGAGGATTTTGCATCTGTATTCATCAGTGATATTGGTCTTTAATTTTCTTTTTCATAGTACTTGTGTCTGGGTGATGTTGGCCTCATAGAATGAGTTTGGGAGTGTTCCTTACTCTACAATTTTTTGGAATTGGAAGAGTTTGAGAATGATGGGTGTTATTTCTTCTCTAAATGTTTGATAGAATTCACCTGTGAAGCCATCTGGTGCTTGACTTTTGTTTGTTGGAAGATTTTTAATCACAGTTTCAATTTCATTACTTCTGATTGGTCTGTTTATATTTTCTATTTCTTCCTGGTTCAGTCTTGGAAGGTTATACCTTTCTAAGAATTTGTCCGTTTCTTCCAGGTTGTCCATTTTATTGGCATAAGACTGCTTTTAATAGTCTCTTAGGATGCTTTGTATTTCTGCAGTGTCTTTTGTAACTTCTCCTTTTCCATTTTAAATTTTATTCATTTGTGTCCTCTCCCTCTTTTTCTTCATGAGTGTAGCTAATTGTTTATCAATTTTATTTATCTTCTCAAAGAACCAGCTTTTAGTTTTATTGATATTTGCAATTGTTTTCTGTGTTTCTATTTCATTTATTTCTGCTCTGATTTTTACGATTTCTTTCGTTCTACTAACTTTGGGTTTTGTTTGTTCTTCTTTCTCTAGTTCCTTTAGGTGTAAGATTAGATTGTTTATTTGATATTTTTCTTGTTTCCTGAGTTAGGCTTGTATTGCTATAAACTTCCCTCTTAGAACTACCTTTGCTGCATCCCACAGGTTTTGGATCATTGTTTTTTCTAGCTAGGTATTTTTAAATTTCCTCTTTGATTTCTTCAGTGATCTCTCTAGTGTTGTATTATTTAGCCTCCATGTGTTTGTGTTTTTTACCTTTTTTTCCCTGTAAATGATTTCCAATCTCATAGCATTGTGGTCAGAAAAGATGGTTGATATTATTTCAATTTTCTTAAATTTACTGAGGGTTGATTTGTGACCCAAGATGTGATTTATCCTGGAGAATATTCCATGTGCGCTTTAGAAGAAAATGTAATCTGCTGTTTTTGGATGGAATTGGATGGAATGTCCTAAACATATTAATTAAAACTATCTGGTCTATTTTGTCATTTAAAGCTTGTGTTTCCTTATTAATTTTCTTTCTGGATGATCTGTCCATTATTATAAGTGAGGTCTTAAAGTTCCCCACTATTATTGCGTTACTATCGATATCCGCTTTCATAGCTGTTCGCAGTTGCCTTATGTATTGTGGTGCTCCAATGTTGGGTGCATATATATTTATAATTGTTATATATTCTTCTTGGATTGATCTCATGATCATTATGTAGTGTCCTTCCCTGTCTCTTGTAACATTCTTTATTTTAAAGTCTATTTTATCTGATATGAGCATTGCTACTCCAGCTTTCTTTTGATTTCCATTTGCATGGAATATCTTTTTCCATCCCCTCAATTTCAGTCTATATGTGTCCCTTCGTCTGACGTTTGTCTCTTGTAGACAGCATATATTTGGGTCTTGTTTTAGCATCCGTTCAGCAAGCCTGTGTCTTTTGGTTGGAGCATTTATTTCATTCACGTTTAAGGTAATTATTTATATGTATGTTCCTATTACCATTTTTTTAATTGTTATGGGTTTGTTTTTCTAGGTCATTTTCTTCTCTTGTGTTTCCCACTTAGAGAAGTTCCTTTAGCATTTGTTGTAGAGCTCTTTGGTGCTTCTGAATCCTCTTAGATTTTGCTTGTCTATAATATATATATATTTTCTTTATTGGAGTATAATTGCTTTACAATGGTGTGTTAGTTTCTGCTATATAACAATGTGAATCAGTTATACATATACATATGTTCCCATATCTCCTCCCTCTTGCGTCTCCCTCCATCCCACCCTCCCTATCACACCCATCGAGGTGGTCACAAAGCATCGAGGTGATCTCCCTGTGCTATGCGGCTGCTTCCCACTAGCTATCTATTTTACGTTTGGTAGTGTATATATGTCCATGCCACTCTCTCACTTTGTCACCACTTACCCTTTCCGCTCCCCATATCCTCAAGTCCATTCTCTAGTAGGTCTTTGTCTTTATTCCCATCTTGCCCTAGGATCTTCATGACATTTCTCTTTTTCTTAGATTCCATATATATGTGTTAGCATATGGTATTTGTCTTTCTCTTTCTGACTTACTTCACTCTTTATGAGATACTCTAGGTCCATCCACCTCATTACAAATAACTCCATTTCGTTTCTCTTTATGGCTGAGTAATATTTCATTGTATATATGTGCCACTTCTTCTTTATCCATTCATCTGATGATGGACACTTAGGTTGTTTCCATTTCCTGGCTATTGTAAATAGATCTGCAATGAACATTTTGGTACCTGACTCTTTTTGAATTATGGTTTTCTCAGGGTATATGCCCAGTAGTGGGATTGCTGGGCCATACGGTAGTTCTATTTGTAGTTTTTTAAGGAACCTCCATACTGTTCTGCATAGTGGCTGTACCAATTCACATTTCCACCAGCAGTGCAAGAGGGTTCCCTTGTCTCCATACCCTCTCCAGCATTTATTGTTTCTAGATTTTTTGATGATGGACATTCGGACTGGTGTGAGGTGATACCTCATTGTAGTTTTGATTTCCATTTCTCTAATGATTAATGTTGAGCATTCTTTCATGTGTTTGTTGGCAGTCTGTATATCTTCTTTGGAGAAATGTCTATTTAGGTCTTCTGTCCATCTTTGGATTGGGTTGTTTGTTTGTTTTTTGTTATTGAGCTGCATGAGCTGCTTGTAAATTTTGGAGATTAATCCTTTGTCAGTTGCTTCATTGGCAAATATTTTCTCCCATTCTGAGGGTTGTCTTTTGGTCTTGTTCATGGTTTCCTTTGCTGTGCAAAAGCTTTGAAGTTTCATTAGGTCCCATTTGTGTATTTTTGTTTCTATTTCCATTTCTCTAGGAGGTGGGTCAAAAAGAATCTTGCTGTGATTTATGTCATAGAGTGTTCTGCCTATGTTTTCCTCTAAGAGTTCGATAGTTTCTGGCCTTACATTTAGGTCTTTAATCCATTTTGAACTTATTTTTGTGTATGGTGTTAGGGAGTGTTCTAGTCTCACACTTTTACATATACCTATCCAGTTTTCCCAGCACCACTTATTGAAGTAGCTGTCCTTTCTCCACTGTACATTCCTGCCTCCTTCATCAAAGATAAGGTGATGATATGTGTGTGGGTTTATCCCTGGGCTTTCTATCCTGTTCCATTGATCTATATTTCGGTTTTTGTGCCAGTACCATACTATCTTGATGACTGTAGCTCTGTAGTATAGTCTGAAGTCAGGGAGCCTGATTCCTCCAGCTCTGTATTTTGTTCTCAAGATTGCTTTGGCTAATCAGGGTCTTTTGTGTTTCTATACAAATTGTGAAAATTTTTGTTCTACTTCTGTGAAAAATGCCAGATTGATAGGGATTGCACTGAATCTGTAGATTGCTTTGGGTAATACAGTCATTTTCACAATGTTGATTCTTCCAATCCAAGAACATGGTATATCTCTCCATCTATTAGTATCATCTTTAATTTTTTCATAAGTGTCTTATAATTTTCTGCATACAGGTCTTTTGTCTCCTTAGGTAGGTTTATCCCTAGATATTTTATTCTTTTTGTTGCAATGGTAAATGGGCGAGTTTTCTTGATTTCACTTTTAGATTTTTCATCATTAGTGTATAGGAATGCCAGAGATTTCTGTGCATTAAGTTTTTATCCTGCTACTTTACCAAATTCATTGATTATCTCTAGTAGTTTTCTGGTAGCATGTTTAGGATTCTCTATGTATAGGATCAAGTCATCTGCAAACAATGAGAGCTTTACTTCTTCTTTTCCAGTTTGGATTCCTTTTATTTCCTTTTCTTCTCTAAATGCTGAGGCTAAAACTTCCCAAACTAAGTTGAATAATAGTGATGAGAGTGGGCCACCTTTTCCTGTTCCTGATCTTAGTGGAAATGCTTTCAGTTTCTCACCATTGAGGACGATATTGGCTGTGGGTTTGTCATATATGGCCTTCATTATGTTGAGGAAAGTTCCCTCTATGACTACTTTCTGCAGGGTTTTTATCATAAATCGGTGTTGAATTTTGTCGAAAGCTTTCTCTGCATCTATTGAGTTGATCATATGTTTTTTTCTCCTTCAATTTGTTAATATGGTGTATCATGTTGATTGATTTGAGTATATTGAAGAATCCCTGAATTCCTGGAATAAACCCCACTTGATCCTGGTGTATGATCCTTTTAATGTGCTGTTGGATTCTGTTTGCTAGTATTTTGTTGAGGATTTTTGCATCTGTGTTCATCAGTGATATTGGCCTGTAGTTTTCTTTCTTTGTGACATCCTTGTCTGGTTTTGGTATCAGGGTGATGGTGGCCTTGTAGAATGAATTTGGAAGTGTTCCTCCTTCTGCTATATTTTGGAAGAGTTTGAGAATGATAGGTGTTAACTCTTCTCTAAGTGTTTGATAGAATTTGCCTGTGAAGCCATCTGGTCCTGGGCTTTTGTTTGTTGGAAGATTTTTAATCACAGTTTCAATTTCCGTGCTTGTGATTGGTGTGTTCATATTTTCTATTTCTTCCTGATTCAGACTTGGCAGGTTGTGCATTTCTAAGATTTTGTCCATTTCTTCCAGGTTGTCCATTTTACTGGCATAGAGTTGCTTGTAGTAATCTCTTGTAATCTTTTGTATTTCTGCAGTGTCAGTTGTTACCTCTCCTTTTTAAATTTCTAATTCTATTGATTTGAGTCTTCTCCCTTTTTTTCTTAATGAGTCTGGCTAATGGTTTATCAACTTTGTTTATCTTCTCAAAGAAGCGGCTTTTAGTTTCATTGATATTTGCTATCGTTTCCTTCATTTCTTTTTCATTTATTTCTGATCTGATCTTTATGATTTCTTTCCTTCAGCTAACTCTGAGGTTTTTTTGTTCTTCTTTCTCTAATTGCTTTAGGTGCAAGGTTAAGTTGTTTATTCGACATGTTTCCTGTTTCTTAAGGTAGGATTGATTGCTATAAACTTCCTTCTTAGAACTGCTATTGCTGCATCCCATAGGTTTTGGTCCTCGTGTCTGCATTGTCATTTGTCTAGGTATTTTTTGATTTCCTCTTTGATTTGTCCAGTGATCACTTCGTTATTAAGTAGTGTATTGTTTAGCCTCCATGTGTTTGTATTTTTTACAGATCTTTTCCTGTAATTGATATCTAGTCTCATAGCGTTGTGGTCGGAAGAGATACTTGATACAATTTCAATTTTCTAAATTTTACCAAGGCTTGATTTGTGACTCAAAATATGATCTATCCTGGAGAATGTTCCATGAGCACTTGAGAAGAAACTTTATTCTGTCATTTTTGGATGGAATGTCTTATAAATATCAATTAAGTCCATATTGTTTAATGTATCATTTAAAGCTTGTGTTTCCTTATTTAGTTTCATTCTGGATGATCTGTCCTTTGGTGAAAGTGGGGTGTTAAAGTCCCCTACTATGAATGTGTTGCTGTCGATTTCCCCTTTTATGGCTGTTAGTTTTTGCCTTATGTATTGAGGTGCTACTGTGTTGGGTGCATAAATATTTACAATTGTTATATCTTCTTCTTGGATCAATGCCTTGATCATTATGTAGTGTACTTCTTTGTCTCCTCTAATAGTCTTCATTTTAAAGACTATTTTGTCTGAAAAGAGAATTGCTACTCCAGCTTTCTTTTGGTTTCCGTTTCTATGCAATATCTTTTTCTATCCCCTTACTTTCAGTCTGTATGTGTCTCTAGGTCGGAAGTGGGTCTCTTTGTAGATAGCATAAATATGGGTCTTTTTTTTGGACCCATTCAACCAGTCTGTGTCTTTTAATGGGAGCATTTAATCCATTTACATTTAAGGTAATTATTGATATGTATGTTCCTTTTCTCATTTTCTTAATTGTTTTGTTTTTGTTATTGTAGGTCTTTTCCTTCTCTTGTATTTCTTGCCTAGGGGAGTTCCTTTAGCATTTGTTGTAAAGCTGGTTTTGTGGTGTTGAACTCTCTCAGCTTTTGCTTGTCTGCAAATGTTTTAATTTCTCCATCAAATCTGAATGAGATCCTTGCTGGGTAGAGGAATCTTGGTTGCAGGTGTTTCTCCTTCATCACTTTAAATATTTCCTGCCTGCCCCTTATGGCTTGAAGAGTTCCTGCTGAGAGATCAGCTCTTAACCTTATGTGGATTCCCTTGTGTGTTATTTGTTGTTTTTCCTTGCTGCTTTTAATATGTTTTATTTGTATTTAATTTTTGATAGTTTGATTAGTATATGTCTTGCCATGTTTCTCCTTGGATTTATCCTGTATGGGACTCTCTGTGCTTCTTAGACTTCATTAACCCTTTCCTTTCCCATATTAGGGAAGTTTTCAAGTATAATCTCTTCAAATATTTTCTCAGTCCCTTTCTTTTTTTCTTCTTCTTCTGAAACCCCTATAATTCGAATGTTGGTGCATTTAATGTTTTCCCAGATGTCTCTGAGACTGTCCTCAGTTCTTTTCATTCTTTTTTCTTTATTCTTCTCTGCAGTAGTTTTTTCCACTATTTTATCTTCCAGCTCACTTATCTGTTCTTTTGCCTCAGTTATTCTGCCATTGATCCCACCCGGAGTATTTTTAATTTCATTTATTGTGTTGTTCATTGTTGCCTGTTTCATCTTTAGTTCTTCTAGATCCTTGTTAATTCTATTTCCAAGATTTTGGATCATCTTTACTATCATTATTCTGAATACTTTTTCAGGTAGACTGCCTATTTCCTCTTCACTTGTTAGGTCTGGTGGGTTTTTATCTTGCTCCTTCATCCACTGTGTGTTTTTCTGTCTTCTCATTTTGATTATCTTACTGTGTTTGGGGTCTCCTTTTTGCAGGCTGCAGGTTTATAGTTCCCGTTGTTTTTGGTGTCTATCCCCAGTGCCTAAAATTGGTTCAGTGGGTTGTGTAGGCTTCCTGGTGGAGGGTAGTAGTGCCTGTGTTGTGGTGAATGAAGCTGGATCTTCTCTTTCTGGTGGGCAGGTCCACATCTTGTGGTGGGTTTTGGGGTGTCTGTGGACTTATTATGATTTTAGGCAGCCTCTCTGCTAATGGGTGGGTTGTGTTCCTGTGTTGAGAGTTGTTTGGCATAGGGTGTCCAGCACTGTAGCTTGCTGGTCATTGAGTGTAGCTGGGTGCTGGTGCTGAGATGGACATCTCTGGGAGATTTTTGCCATTTGATATTATGTGAAGCTGGGAGGTCTGTTGTGGACCAGTGTCCTGAAGTTGACTCTCCCACATCAGAGGCACAGCACTGACTCCTGGCTGCAGTGCCAAGAGCCATTCATCCTCATGGCTCAGAATAAAAGGAAGAAAAAGTAGAAAGAAAGAAAGAAAGAAAGAAAGAAAGAAAGAAAGAAAGAAAGAAAGAAAGAAAGAAAGAAAGAAAGGAGGAAAGGAGGGAAGGAGGGAAGGAGGGAAGGCAGGAAGGGGAGGGAGGGAAGGAAGGAAGGAAGGGAGGAAGGGAGGGAGGAAGGCAGGAAAGAAGAATGGAAGGAAGAAAGGAAGAAAGAAAGGAAGGAAGAAAGAGAGGGTAAAATAGAATAAAGTAAGATAAAATAAAATAAAGTTATTTAAATAAAAAATAATTTAAGTTAAAAAACTTTTTTAAATGTTAAAAAAAAAAAAAAACCAAAAACGGACAAATAGAACCCTAGGACAAATTGTGAAAGCAAAGCTATACAGACAAAATCTCACACAGAAGAATACACATACACACTCACAAAAATAAGATAAGGGGAAAAAAATAATAAATCTTGCTCTCAAAATCCACCTCCTCCATTTGGGGTGATCCGATATCTATTCAGGTATTCCACAGATGCAGGGTACATCAAGTTGATTGTGGGGATTTAATCCACTGCTACCTAGGCTGCTGGGAGAGCTTTCCCTTTCTCTTCTTTGTTTGCACAGCTCCCATGCCTCAGCTTTGGATTTGACCCCGCCTCTGCATATAGGTCACTGGAGGGTGTCTGTTCTTCGCTCAGACAGGACGGGGTTAAAGGAGCAGCTGACTCGGGGGCTCTGGCTCACTCAGGCCGGGGGGGGGGGAGGGAGGGGCATAGAGAGCAGGGAGAGCCTGCCTCGGCAGAGGCCAGTGGGACGTTGCACCAGCCTGAGGCAAGACGTGCGTTCTCCCGGGGAAGTTGTCCCTGAATCACGGGACCGTGGCAGTGGCAAGCTGCACAGGCTCCGGAAGGGGAGGTGTGGAGAGTGACCTTCGCTCGCACACAGGCTTCTTGGTGATGGCAGCAGTAGCCTTTGCATCTCAGGCCCATCTCTGCAGTCCGCGCTGTTAGCCGTGGCTATTGCCTGTCTCTGAAACTCCTTTAAGCAGCGCTCTTAATCACTTCTTGCACACCAGGAAACAAAGAGGGAAGAAAAAGTCTCTTGCCTCCTTGTCAGGTCCAGACTTTTCCCTGGACTCCCTCCCGGCTAGCCGTGGTGCACTAACCCCCTGCAGGCTGTGTTCATGCCACCAACCCCAGTCCTCTCCCTGTGCTCTGACCGAAGCCCAAGCTTCAGCTCCCAGCACCCCCTGCCCCGGCGGGGGAGCAGACAAGCCTCTTGTGCTGGTGAGTGCTGGTCGGCTCCAATCCTCTGTGCGGGAATCTCTCCTCTTTGCCCTCCACGCCCCTGTTGCTGTGCTCTCCTCCACGACTCTGAAGCTCCCCCCTCTGCCACCTGCCGTCTCCGGCCGCGAAGGGGGTTCCTAGTGTGTGGAAACCTTTCCTCCTTCAAAGCTCCCTCCCACTGGTGCTGGTCCCGTCCCTATTCTTTTGTCTCTGGTTATTCTTTTTTCTCTTTTGCCCTACCCAGGTACGTGGGGAGTTTCTTGCCTTTTGGGAGGTGTGAGGTCTTCTGCCAGCATTCAGTAGGTGTTCTGCAGGAGTTGTTCTACGTGTAGATGTATTTCTGGTGTATCTGTGGGGAGGAAGGTAATCTCAGCATCTTACTCTTCTGCCATCTTCTCTATCTCCCCTGTAATGTTTTTGATTTATAAGTTGAATCTGAATGAAATCCTTGCTGGGTAGAGTAATCTTGGTTGTAGGTTCTTCCCTTTCATCACTTTAAATATGTCATTCCACTCCCTTCTGGCTTGTAGAGTTTCTGCTGAGAAATCATCTGTTAACCTTACGGGAGTTCCCTTGTATATTATTTGCCATTTTTCCCTTATTGCTTTCAATAATTTTTCTTTGTCTTTAATTTTTGTCAGTGTGATTATTATGTGTCTTGACGTGTTTCTCCTTAGGTTTATCCTGCCTGGGACTCTCTGCACTTCCTGGACTTGGGTGGCTATTTACTTTCCCATGTTATGGAAATTTTTGACTGTAATCTCCTCAAATATTTACTCAGGTACTTTCTGTCTCTCTTCTCCTTCTGGGACCCCTATAATGTGAATGTTGGTGTATTTAATGTTGTCCAAGAGGTCTCTTAAGCTGTCTTCATTTCTTTTCATTCTTTATTCTTTATTCTGTTCCATGACAAGGAATTCCACCATTCTGTGTTCCAGGTCACTTATCCGTTCTTCTGCCTCAGTTATTCTGCTATTGATATAGTGAATATAGTGTATTTTTCATTTCAGTTATTGTATAGTTCATCTCTGTTTGTTTGTTTTTAATTCTTCTAGGTGTTTTGCCTTTGAATCTTCTAGGTGTTTGTTAAATAGTTCTTGCATCTTCTCGATCTTTGCCTCCATTCTTTTTCCGAGGTCCTGGATCATTTTCACTATTATTTTTTCTGAATTATTTTTCTGGAAGGTTTCCTATCTCCACTTCATTTAACTGTTTTTCTGGGTTTTTTTCTTTTTACTTCATTTGGTACATAGCCCTCTGCCCTTTCATCTTGTCTATCTTTCTCTGAATGTGGTTTTTGTTCCACAGGCTGCAGGACTGTAGTTCTTCTTGCTTCTGCTGTCTGCCCTCTGGTGGATGACGCTATGTAAGTGGATTGTGCAAGTTTCCTGATGGGAGGGACTGGTGGTGGGTAGAGTCAGTGTTGTTCTGGTGGGCAGAGCTCAGTAAAACATTAATCTGCTTGTCTCCTGATGGGTGGGGTGGGGTTCCCTTCCTGTTGGTTTTTTGGCCTGTGGTAATCCAACACTGGAGCCTATCTGGCTGTTTGGTGGGGCTAATGATGGGCTCTGGGAGGCCTCACACCAAGGAGTACTTTCAGGAACTTCTGCTGCCAGTGTCCTTGTTCTCTTTGCGAGCCACAGCCACCCCACCGCCTCTGCAGGAGACCCTCCAACACTAGCAGGTAGGTCTGGTTTGGTCTCCTATGGGGTCACTGTTGCTTCCCCTGCATCCTGATGTGCACACTACTTTGTGTGTGCCCTCCAAGCGTGGAGTCTCTGTTTCCTCCACTCCTGTTGAAGTCCTGCAATTATATGCCACCAGCCTTCAAAGTCTGTTTCTCTAGGAATTCTTCCTCCCGTGGCCAGACCCCCAGGTTGGGAAGCCTGACGTAGGGCTCAGAACCTTCACTCCAGTGGGTGGACTTCTGTGGTATAAGTGTTCTCCAGTTTGTGAGTCACCCCCCCATCAGTTATGGGATTTGATTTTATTGTGATTGGCCCCCCCTACGATCTCATTGTGGCTTCTCTTTTGTCTTTGGATGTGGGGTATCTTTTTGGTGAGTTCCACTGTCTTCCTGTCGATGACTCTTCAGGAGTTAGTTGTGATTCTGGTGCTCTTGCAAGAGGGAGTGAGTGCATGTCCTTCTACTCTGCCATCTTGAACCAATCTCAGCCAAAACAATCTTGAGCAAGAAAAACAGAGCTGGAAGAATCAGTCTCCTTGACTTCAGACTATACTACAAAGTTACAGTCATCAAGACAGTATGGTACTGGCACAAAAACAGAAATATAGATCAATGGGAAAAGATAGAAAGCTCAGAGATAAACCCACGCACACATGGTCACCTTATCTTTGATAAAGGAGGCAAGAATATACAACGGAGAAAAGACAGCATCTTCAATAAGTGGTGCTGGGAAAACTGGACAGCTACATGTAAAAGAATGAAGTTAGAACACTCCCTAACACCATACATAAAACTAGACTCAAAATGGATTAAAGACCTAAATGTAAGGCCAGACACTATAAAACTCTTAGAGGAAAACATAGGCAGAACACTATGACGTAAATCACAGCAGGATTCTTTTGACCCACCTCCTAGAGAAATGGAAATAGGGAAAAAAATAAACAAATGGGACCTAATGAAACTTAAAAGCTTTTGCACAGCAAAGGAAACCATAAACAAGACAAAAGGAGAACGCTCATTTTGGGAGAAAATATTTGCCAATGAAGCAACTGACAAAAGATTAATCTCCAAAATTTACAAGCAGCTCATGTAGCTCAATATCAAAAAACCAAACAACCCAATCCAAAAATAGGCAGAAGACCTAAACAGACATTTCTCCAAAGAAGATAGACAGATTGCCAACAAACACATGAAAGGATGCTCAACATCCCTAATCATTAGAGAAATGCAAATCAAAACTACAATAAGGTATCACCTCACACCAATCAGAATGGCCATCATCAAAAAATCTACAGATAATAAATGTTGGAGAGTGTGCGGAGAAAAGGGAACCCTCTTGCACTGTTGGTGGGAATGTAAATTGATATAGCCACTATGGAGAACAGTATCGAGTTTCCTTAAAAAACTAAAACTAGAACTACCGTATGACCCAGCAATCCCACTACTGGGCATATACCCTGAGAAAAGCATAATTCAGAAATAGTCATGGGGCTTCCCTGGTGGTGCAGTGGTTGAGAGTCCACCTGCTGATGCAGGGGATGCAGGTTCGTGCCCTGGTCCGGGAAGATCCTGCATACCGTGGAGCGGCTGGACCCGTGAGCCATGGCAGCTGAGCCTGCGCGACCGGAGCCTGTGCTCCACAATGGGAGAGGCCACAGCAGTGAGAGGCCCGTGTAATGTGAAAAAAAAGAGTCATGTACCACAGTGTTCATTCCAGCTCTATTTACAATATCCAGGACATGGAAGTGACCTAAGTGTCCATCAACAGATGAATGGATAAAGAAGATTTGGCACATATATACAATGGAATATTACTCAGCCATGAAAATAATGAAATTGAGTTATTTATAGTGAGGTGGATGTACCTAGAGTCTGTCGTACAGAGTGAAGTAAGTCAAAAAGGGAAAAACAAATACCGTATGCTAACACATATATCTGGAGTCTAAAAAAAAGAAAAAAAAAATGGTTCTGAAGAACCTAGGAGCAGGACAGGAATAAAGACGCAGATGTAGAGAATGGACTTGAGGACATGGGGAGGGGGAAGGGTAAGCTGAGACGAAGTGAGAGAGTGGCATGGACATATATACACTACCAAATGTAAAATAGCTAGTAGGAAGAAGCCATATAGCACAAGGAGATCAGCTCCGTGCTTTGTGACCCCCTAGAGGGGTGGGCTAGAGAAGGTGGGAGAGAGAAGCAAGAGGGAGGAGATATGGGGATATATGTATATGTATAGCTGATTCACTTTGTTATAAAACAGAAACTAACACACCATTGTAAAGCAATTATACTCCAATAAAGATGTTTAAAAAAAAATAGTGACTGAGTACCCAGTGTATGCCCCAGCACTTGCTATTTGTATGAGCTTAGTGAGTTATCAATTACTCCAAGTCTTAGTTTCCTAATTTGCTCAAATAACAACAATTGATCTCCCAGAAGTCTTCTCCATCAGTCTGCTGGTGCCTACCCTTGCAACTATTATTTCCAGGCCCTCCTCACCTGTTCATCAATTTACTGGTAATTAAAATGAAAAATCTGCTTTTGAGGTTCATTTCTCTCTGAAGTAGAAAGTTATACATTAATTGATGCTTTCATCATATTGATTATTTACTGTCATTCTAATGAAGTGTGCTAGGTGTTTGGTAGAATTTAGTACTGACAACATTAGAGCTGATTCCTGTCCTCATGGAAGTCCTAGTCTTGTGGGGAGAGAGGAAGATATAAAATAATTACAAAATAATTAAATGCTAATTTGGGATAGGCATTGTGAAAGTCAAGTTAAGAATTATGATATGGAAATGAAGGGGACTGATTTTAATGTGGGTCTGGGACACTTTGTCTGAGAACGTGATATTTAAGCAAAGACTTGTAGGATAAATAAGGAGTTGAATTAGCAAGGAGTAGGAGGAAAAATATCACAGGCAGGATTATGATGCCCCCCAAAGTGGAGCAGAGTTTGTTGTGACTTTCCAGAAGGTTTTGAGGCTGGTAGATTCTCTGCAGCACTCTGATGAGTGCAAAGAACATTGGGGCATTTTCTCCATCTTTGCCTTGGGAGAGTGTATTTCCATTAATGTAATTTGAGTGTATGTTGCCATTTTTGACCATTTCATCACTATTTTGCTTGAGGTCAGTTAAGTCCCCAGAGTCTTTATCAAAGAAATGCATGTTAGAGC
Source organism: Platanista minor (assembly GCA_004363435.1). Taxonomy (NCBI): domain Eukaryota; kingdom Metazoa; phylum Chordata; class Mammalia; order Artiodactyla; family Platanistidae; genus Platanista; species Platanista minor. The sequence goes on along the minus strand of RJWK010000523.1, from coordinate 5,816 downwards.
ATTTATGTACTTACAATTAATATTTGATGCTATATAGGAGATTTTAAATGTCACTGCCTATTTTTTTCATAACATTTTGTTTTTGAGATAATATTTAACCTTTAATCCTGTTACATTCTACTTTTTCTTTAACAGATATCAATGGATACTGCACACTAAATACATGTTAAGCCCAATTACATACTTTTTGTTCAAGAGAAGTAACATACACATGGAAGAATAAACAATAAAATGATGGCAAATATGTCAAAATGCCGAAAGCATCTGCTGCACAACTAAGTTAGATGTGGTCTTAATGTCAAAGGCAGGCCTTTACTTCTATGAATTAATGAACAGATGAAGGAGGCCATGAAATAAAAATAGGAAAAGAAGATGTAGAAGTTTTGTTTTGTTTTTTAAATCACAGTAATGTGAGCAGATGAGATGAAAAGTGTCTTGAGGTATCAAAGAATAAGTCTCCCTCACTTGAAGTGACTTATAGCTGTTGGATGTCAAAAATAGTCTGACTGTAGTATTTTGTGTAAATGAATGCTTATATAATACATTAAAGACAGGGAAAGGGAAATAAAGACTCATATCCAAAGATTTTATGTGGTGAAGTATTAAAATAGTGAAAGTATTTTTAGGAGTTTGAGTACCCCAGAGCTCATACTCAGAATGCCCATCACTCCCAGGCTGAAGTTCTTTCTTACCCACATTAATTAAACTCCCCCCTTATGTCTCTAGAATAACATCTATATTTCTAGAGTGCAAAACTTAGACAAGTAAGCATTCATAGTAGTATGGGTATTTGGAAGAAGATGGTGGTTGTTAGGAGAAAAGTCAATTGTTTTATTATTTTAAAGCCTTGAGAATGAGAATTAAAACTGGGATGAGTTTCCCATCCTTCTTGAGGCAAGTGTGCTCTGAGTTACAGCTCATTCTCAAAGCAGGTGTGTGACCATAGCTGATTTTGTTGTCATTCCTGATCTTGGTTCAGGGTTTTTGGTGATACAAGCACTAGTCATTATAACCATCCACTGCCGGTTCCAGAACAAAATTGTGAGTCATTAAGTCTTTTGGCCTCGACTTGTGCTGTGTGTGCATCCTGTGGCCCTGGCCCAAGAACACTCCTCAACTTTTTTTCAACACTCTGTGTTTTTAATTATAGTAATAACAGAACCAGCCTGTATTGGGAACTTATAATGTTTTGCTAAGGGATGTATATATATATATATATATATATATATGCATCCTCTACAACACAAGTAAAATATTATATGTATATAATGTTTATATATACAAACAGAAAAATATACACATATAAGTAAATATTATCTACATAGATACACACACAAAGACACATACAAACCTATATGCATAGAATAGGGTCTGGAAGGAAGTAAAAAATATGAACTGATTACTGAAGGCTTATAGGGTTATAGATATTTCTGTTTGCTTTGTACTTTTTTGCATTTTCAAAACTTCTTAGGTGAGTATGTTTGGAGTCAATCATTAAAAAGAACAAGATAAATATGGGAGAAAATATTGTAGTTCTCAAGAATGCAAAACATTATAAGATTTTAAAACCTATTATATACATTATTTTATGCATTGTCCTACTGGAGTCATGAGACACCCTAGAAAAATAGTGAGATAAAACTGTGGTTTAGAGGCCCTCTTCCTGTGAAATCTCTGCGAATATGTTTTTGACTTATGGAAGAGGTCAGCTTCAATGAGAGACAATTCTGCAGGCTGTAATAAGTGATCTTGCATGCAGCAGTAAGTGATCTTGCAGGCAGCTCTCTGTAGTTTTAAAAATGCACAATTAGAAGTGAAATTGAAGCCTTTCATTGTCCAGGAACTTACAAGGTGAAGTGAGTCAGCTGCATTTGTGTAGTCCAAGAACAATCTGTTCAGCAATGATCAATTTATTCTGTATAAATTAGAGAATATAAATAATATAAAGTATATATTAGAGACATAGTGTTGGTCAATCACTTAAACTTTTTAGTTGTTTGTTTTCTCACATGAACATGAGCAGGTGGACTAGTCTTTGTGAACTTCTCCAGATTTCAGTGTCTGGAATTCTGAGTCAACATGAATTTCACCATGAAAAGACTCTTAGAACACTCACAGGAATGCTAGAACTGTTACCGAGTCCAAACTCGTTCTGCTTGCCATACGACAGGCCTATAAATAGGGGTACATGTTGTCGGGGCAAGAAATAATGACTTTATTCTAAAAGCCAACAGACCAAGAAGATGGCAGACTCATGTCCGGGACAACCATCTTACCCAAGTTAGAATTCAGGCTTCTTTTACACTAAAAAGAGAGGGGGTATGGTTGGTTGTTGCAAACTTCTTGGTGTCAGAATTCTTTGTTCTTGCATCTGTCTATGTAGGTCAGGTCAAGATGTTCCTGTAAACCTTCAACAAGACAAATGCTATTCTCTGTTCTTCAACTTTTTATCTGTATCTAAATGGAAGAGTGTTATACATTTAAAGGTCAGGGCCTTGAGAACAGGCTACCCTGTATACTTCAGGCTATAGGCAACATTCTTTTACAGAAGGTGCAGAGTCAACATGATTAAGCACAGGCAACAGAGCACAAAGGTTAAAGTAAAAGAAACAGATCCAACATGGAGTCAGGTTTATTCTTCCCTATTACAGAACTATAGATGAAGGACAAATGGAACCTTCTCTCTAAGCATGAAGAAAGAAATCAGGAACAAAGGGCCCGAAGAGTAGCTCCACTTACAGTAAGAAAACAAAACAAAACAAACAAAAAAACAAAAAACCCTTTTCAGTTTCCACTGAAAACCACTCTTAGTGGGCTTTTCCACTTATGTTAAAAACACCTAAAATGAGAAGGGCCTGCATGACTCTTTTCTGGTCAGCTTGAAGGGACAAGTGGACATTTTTAGAAGATACAGTTTTGTAGAGGAAAGAAATCCAGAAGGTAAAGCTAGAGTTGAGAGGTCAATGATCCAAATTCCTAGACTCTGAAGGCAAAGCACTTCAGATGGAAAGCACTGTGTGTGGCATAGTTTGGGAAAGATATATGTGCATTCTCTTCCTGAGTTTAAGCCCATCTATAGGCTGAGAGTGTTCAATTTTCCATCTTCAGGCCATGTGTTTCTTATAAGCCTGAGACTCCAACATCCAATTGTCCATTTGGCATTTCTACGGGGACATCTCATAGGCATTTCAAGTTTACTATGGTCCAAACAGAGCCCTTAATTTCCTCCTCTAACCTGGCTCTCCTCAGTTTTTTCCATCTCTGTAAATGGCACCACGATTTATTGAAGCCAGAAGCCTACAAGTCTTTCTTGACTCCTCCTTTGCTCTCACCCTCCACATCTAATTCATTATCAAGTCCTGAAAATTGTCTCTCCAAAATATATCTCATCTCCATCTATTTTTCTCAATTTTGGTAACTCCTACTCTATTACAATCACCATCACGTTTTACTCAAAATTCTGCCATAGCCTACAGATTGGTTTCTTCATTTTTATTCTTGCCCCTAAAATTTATTGTCCATCACAGCCAGAAGGATTAAAAAAAAAGTAGTTTTCTGCATACATCCACTGTTCTTAGAATAAAAACTCTGCTCCTAGCCATGGACTATAAATGCCTGCATGATCAGGCTCATTCTTCTCCACATCTGCAGCTACTGTTTTCTATTTGAAATATCCCAAAGGTCTAACATCTTTTCTAGTCTCAAAGCACAACCACTAATTTAGGCCACAAGATTTCTCTACATTTTTTCTACCTGGAATGTTTTTTTCCTATCAGATCTCAGATGTCATTATGGTTTGCCTCTATTATCAGTCCTCAGCTTAAATTTCACTTCATCAAAATGAGCTTATCATGACCACCCTTTTGAAAATTAGGTCTTTCTCTCATTCTGTATCATAACAGACTTTAATTTTCCTTGCAGCTTAATATTAGTCAGTTATTACCTACTTATTGATTTATTTAACTGTGAATAGCCAGTCTTGCCCACTTGAGTCTGAGATCTCAGAAGATGGACTTTGCCTTCTTTGTGGGATCCACAGCCCCTACACAGTGCTGGCTCATAATAGGCACTTGATACATCTTTGTTGAATGCATGGATAGATTTGTGGGCTTAGGCCTCAACCAGTGGGAGAGCCAAGCATATTTTTGACCATGTCAGGATCACAGTATTGAGAGTAATAGCTTCAGAAGTGACTACTTTGAAAACCACTTTCTGTTGAATGCATAACCTTTAAAGACTTTAATTGAAGAAAAAATCTCATTAGTCTATTATCATACCTTTATCTGTATAGGATTCGCTTATTGAAATGGGTTCAAGATCAGTAGTGACAACTAATATTTTGCTGGCATTTTCTCAGATGAATTTTTTTTTCCCTTCTTTTTTTTTTCTTTTTTAAGAAGATGTTAGGGATAGGAGTTTATTAATTAATTTATTTATTTTTGCTGTGTTGGGTCTTTGTTTCTGTGTGAGGGCTTTCTCTAGTTGTGGCAAGTGGGGGCCACTCTTCATCACGGTGCATGGGCCTCTCACTATCGCGGCCTCTCTTGTTGTGGAGCACAGGCTCCAGATGCGCAGGCCCAGTAGCTGTGGCTCACGGGCCTAGTTGCTCCACAGCATGTGGGATCCTCCCAGACCAGGGCTCGAACCCGTGTCCCCTGCATTAGCAGGCAGATTCTCAACCACTGAGCCACCAGGGAAGCCCTCAGATGAATTCTTGATCCACATTCTGCTCCTGAAACCTATGTGTAAAATATGCACCCTCCTACTAAGCCCCTGCATGTGTAATAAGGAAAAAGAAATCTGAATCCATATTAGATCTCTTCCTTTTACTTTAATCTTTGTGCTCTGCTGCCTGTGCTTAGTCATGCTGACTCTGCACCTTTTGTAAAATAATGTTGCCTATAGCCTGAAATATACAGGATAACCTATTTTTGGGGCTCTGAAATTTAAGAGTCCATTCATATAGAGATAAAAAGTCACAGAACAGAGAACAGCATTTGTATTTTTGGAGGTTTACAAGACCAATGTGGACATGACCTGACCTATGTGGACAGTTGCAAGAATAAAGAAATCTGACACCAAGAAGTTCGCAACAACTAGCTACATACCTCCCTCATCTTGCCTTTAAAAGTGCTTGCTGAAACCCTTCGGGGAGTTTGGGACTTTCTGGGCATGAGTCACCCATCTCCTTGCTTGGTCTTGCAATAAATCTTTCTCTGCTCCAAATTTCGATGTTTTGGTTTGTTTGGCCTCAATGTGCATTGGGCACAGGAACTTGTGTTTGGTAACATGTAGAATCCAGAGTACAGTGCTAAATCCAGCTTTTCTCAAAAGTATTTGTGTAACTTCAGTAGTCAGTGACCCTACAACCTCCAATTCTCTCAAAATAATACAGATGGAGGAAGGATTTGGAAATAATTTTTCCTTAGATTCCATTCAAAAAATATTTCCTGATTCTAGAAGAGAGATTTATTTCTTCTTAACCCACAAGTAGGAGGCACTAATGTTTAGTGTGGTGTTTCCAACCTTACTGCACTTGTGTACTTCCTCTAATTCTTTTGCCATAGATACATGCTACATATAAAATTACCAATTGACATCTTTCTTTAAATCAATTCACTTGATTTGGTCACACTGTCATATAGGAAAAAACAAAATTAATGGTCATAAGAATTTAAATTTAAAAATTGAAAAAATATAATAAAAGTTAAGCATTATAATTTTTTGTCTACCTCCAATTATAATTTTACCCTTAGAAAAACATGGTTAAATCTCATGTTAAAACATGGGTTAAAATGGTAGTTCTTTCAAATCCA
>RJWK010000522.1:0-100232 GCA_004363435.1 Platanista minor | reverse complement strand
CCAAGACCCAGCTCCACTCAACGACCAGCAACCTACAGTGCTGGACACCGTATGCCAAACAACTAGCAAGACAGGAACACAACTCCACCCACTAGCAGAAAGGCTGCCTAAAATATTCATAAGGTCACAGACACGCCAAAAGACACCACTGGAATCGGACCTGCCCACCAGAAAGACAAGATCCATCCATCCACTAGAACACAGGCACTAGTCCCATGCACCAGGAAGCCTACACAAGCCACTGAAAAAACTTTAGCCCCTGGGGGCAGACACCAAAAACAACAGGAACTATGAACATGCAGCCTGAGAAAAGGAAAACCCCAAACACCGTAAGTTAAGCAAAACGAGAAGACAGAGAAACACACAGCAGATGAAGGAGCAAGGAAAAAACCCACCAGACCAAACAAATGAAGAGGAAATAGGCAGTCTACCTGAAAAAGAATTCAGGGTAATGACAGTAAAGATGATCCAAAATCTTGGAAATAGAATGGAGAAAATACAAGAAATGAGAAAATACAAGAAACGTTTAACAAGGACCTAGAAGAACTGAAGAGCAAACAAACAATGACGAACAACACAATAAATGAAATTAAAAATTCTCTAGAAGGAATCAATAGCAGAATAACTAAGGCAGAAGAACGGATAGGGACTGGGAAGATAAAATAGTGGAAATAAGCACTGCAGAGCAGAATAAAGAAAAAAGGATGAAAAGTATTGAGGACAGTCTTAGAGACCTCTGGGACAACATTAAACGCACCAACATTCAAATTACAGGGGTCCCAGAAGAAGAAGAGAAAAAGAAAGGGACTGAGAAAATATGTGAAGAGGTTATAGTTAAAAACTTCCCTAATATGTGAAAGAAAATAGTAAATCAAGTCCAAGAAGCACAGAGTTCCATTCAGGAGAAATCCAAGGAGAAACACACCAAGACACATATTAATCAAACTACCAAAAATTAAATAAGACAAAAAATATTAAAAGCAGAAAGGAAAAACAACCAATAATAAGGTTAACAGCTGATCTTTCAGGAGAAATTTGCCAAGCCAGAAGGGATTGGCAAGACATATTTAAAGGGATGAAAGGGGAAAAACCTACAACCAAGATTACTATATACAGCAAGGATCTGATGCATATTCGATGGAGAAATCAAAGGCTTTACAGACAAGCAAAAGCTAAGAGAATTCAGCATCACCAAAGCAGCTTTACAACAAATGCTAAAGGAATTTCTCTAGACAGGAAACACAAGAGAAGGAAAAGATCTACAATAACAAACCCAAAACAATTAAGAAAATGGGAATAGGGACATACATATCAATAATTAACTTAAATGTAAATGGATTAAATGCTCCCATCAAAAGACACAGACTGGTTGAATGGATACAAAAACAAGACCCGCATATATGCTGTCTACAAGAGACTGACTTCAGACCTAGGGACACATACAGACGGAAAGTGAGGGGATGGAAAAAGATATTCCATGCAAATGGAAATCAAAAGAAAGCTGGAGTAGCAAACCTCATATCAGAAGAAATAGACTTTAAAATAAAGACAATTACAAGAGACAAAGAAGGACAGTAAATAATGATCGAGGGATCAATCCAAGAAGAAGATGTAGCAATTGTAAATATTTATACACCCAACATAGGAGCAATTCAATACATAAGGCAAATGCTAACAACCATAAAAGGAGAAATGGATAGTAACACAATCATGGTAGGGGACTTTGACACCCCACTTTCACAAATGGACAGATCATCCAAAATGAAAGTAAATAAGGAAACACAAGCTTTAAATGATACATTAAACGAGATGAACTTAATTGATATTTATAGGACATTCCATCCAACAACAACAGAATACACTATCTTCTCAAGTGCTCATGGAACATTCTCCAGGATACATCATATCTTGGGTCACAAATCAAGCCTTGGTAAATTTAAGAAAATTGAAATTGTATCAAGTATCTTTTCTGACCACAATGCTATGAGACTATATATTTATCAATAAAAGGAAAAATTCTGTAAAAATTACAAACATGTGGAGGCTAAACAATACACTATTTAATAACAAAGAGCTTACTGAGGAAATCAAAGAGGAAAGCAAAAAAATACCTAGAACTAAATGTCAATGATAACACGACGACCCAAAACCTATGGCATGCAGCAAAAGCAATTCTAAGAGGTAAGTATATAGCAATACAATCATACCTCAACAAACAGGAAACATCTCAAGTGAACAACCTAACTTTACACCTAAAGCAATTAGAGGAAGAAGAACAAAAAAACCCCAAAGTGAGCAGAAAGAAAGAAATCATAAAGATCAGATCAGAAATGAAGGAAATAATAGCAAAGATCAATAAAATGAAAAGTTGGTTCTTTGAGAAGATAAACAAAATTGATAAATCATTAGCCAGACTCATCAAGAAAAAAAGGGAGAAGGCTCAAATCAATAGAATTAGAAATAAAAAAGGAGAAGTAACAAGTGACACTGCAGAAATACAAAGGATCCTGAGAATTTACTACAAGCATCTATATGCCAATAAAATGGACAACGTGGAAGAAATGGACAAATTCTTAGAAAAGCACAACCTCCTGAGACTGAACCAGGAAGAAAGAGAAAATATAAACAGACCAATCACAATCAATGAAATTGAGACTATGATTGAAAATCTTCCAACAAACAAAACCCTGGACCAGAAGGCTTCACAGGTGAATTCTATCAAATATTTAGAGAAGAGATAACACTTATCCTTCTCAAACTCCTCCAAAATATAGTAAAGGGAGGAACACTCCCTAACGCATTCTATGAGGCCACCATGACCCTGATACCAAAACCAGATAAACAGGTCACAAAAAAAGAAAACTACAGGCCAATATCACTGATGAACATAGATGCAAAAATCTTGAACAAAATAGAAGCAAACAGAATCCAACAGTACAATAAAAGGATCATACACCATGATCAAGTGGGTTTATCTCAGGAATGCAAGTATTCTTCAATATATGTAACTCAATCAATGTGATAAACCATCTTAACAAACTGAAGGAGAAAAACCATATGATCATCTCAATACATTCAGAAAAAGCTTTTGACAAAATTCTACACCCATTTATGATAAAAACCCTCCAGAACATAGGCATAGAGGGAACTTTTCTCAACATAATAAACGACAAACCCACAGCCAACATCGTTCTCAATGATGAAAAACTGAAAACCCACAGCGAACATTATTCTCAATGATGAAAAATTGAAACCATTTCCTCTAAGATCAGGAACAAGACAAGGTTGTCCACTCTCACCATTATTATTCAACATAGTCTTGGAAGTTTCAGCCACAGCAGTCAGAGAGGAAAAGGAAATAAAAGGAATCCAAATCAGAAAAGAAGAAGTAAAGCTGTCACTGTTTGTAGATGATATGATACTACAGAGAATCTTAAAGATGCCACCAGAAAACTACTAGAGCTAATCAATGAATTTGGTAAAGTAGCAGGATACAAAATTAATGCACAGAAATCTCTTGCCTTCTTATATGCTAATGATGAAAAATCTGAAAGAGAAATTAAGAAAACACTCCCATTTACCACTGCAACAAAAACAATAAAACACCTAGGAATAAACCTACCTAAGGAGACAAAAGACCTGTACGCAGAAAATTGTAAGTCATTGATGAAAGAAATTAAAGATGATATAAACAGATGGAGAGATATACCATGTTCTTGGATGAGAGGAATCAACATTGTGAAAATGACTATATTACACAAAGCAATCTACAGGTTCAATGCAATCCCTATCAAACTACCAATGGCATTTTTCACAGAACTAGAACAAATAATTTCACAATTTGTATGGAAACACAAAAGACCCCGAATGGCCAAAGCAATCTTGAGAAGAAAACTGAAGCTGGAGGTATCATGCTCGCCGTCTTCAGACTATATTACAAAGCTGCAGTAATCAAAACAGTATGGTACTGGCACAAAAACAGATATATAGATCAACCGAACAGGATAGAAAGCCCGGAGATAAACCCATGCACATCTGGTCACCTTATTTTTGATAAAGGAGGCAAGAATATACGATGGAGAAAAGACAGCCTCTTCAGTACGTAGTGCTGGGAAAACCGGACAGCTATATGTAAAAGAATGAAATTAGAACACTCCCTAACACCACACACAAAAATAAACTCAAAATGGATTAAAGACCTACATGTAAGGCCAGAAACTATAAAGCTCTTAGAGGAAAACACACACAGAACACTCTATGACATAAATCACAGCAAGATCCTTTTTGACCCACCTCCTAGAGAAATGGAAATAAAAACAAAAATAAACAAATGGGACCTAATGAAACAAAAGCTTTCACACAGCAAAGGAAACCATAAACAAGACAAAAAGACAACACTCCGAATGGGAGAAAATATTTGCAAGTGAAGCAACCGACAAAGGATTAATCTCCAAAATATACAAGCAGTTCATGCAGCTCAATATCAAAAAACAAACAACCCAATCCAAAAATGGGCAGAAGACCTAAATAGACATTTCTCCAAAGAAGATATACAGATTGCCAACATGAAAGGATGCTCAACATCACCAATCATTAGAGACATGCAAATCAAAACTACAATGAGGTATCACCTCACACTGGTCAGAATGGCCATCATTAAAAAATCTACAAACAATAAATACTGGAGAGGGTGTGGAGAAAACAGAACCCTCTTGCACTGTTGGTGGGAATGTAAATTGAATCAGCCATTATGGAGAACACTATGGAGGTTCCTTAAAAAACTATAACCAGAACTAACATACAACCCAACAGTACATCTACTGGGCATATACCCTGAGATAACCATAATTCAAAAAGAGTCATGTACCACAATGTTCATTGCAGCTCTATTTACAATAGCCAGGACATGAAAGCAACCTAAGTGTCCATTGACAGATGAATAAAGAAGATGTGACACATATATACAATGGAATAGTACTCAGCCATATAAAGAAATAAAATTGACTTATTTGTAGTGAGGTGGATGGACCTAGAGTCTGTCATACAGAGTGAAGTAAGTCAGAAAGAGAAAAGCTAATACCATATGCTAACACATATACATGGGACCTAAAAGAAAATCGTTCTGAAGAACCTAGGGGCAGGACAAGAATAAAGATGCAGACATAGAGAATGGGCTTGACATGGGGAGTGGGAAGTGTAAGCTGGGATGAAGTGAGAGAATGGCATGGACTTATATACACCACCAAATGTAAAATAGATAGCTAGTGGGAAGCATCTGCATAGCATAGGGAGATCACCTCAGTGCTCTGTGTCCACCTAGACAGGTGGGATAGGGAGGGTGGGAGGGAGACACAAGAGGGAGGAGATATGGGGATATACGTATAGGTATAGCTGATTCACTTTGTTATACAGCAGAAACTAACACAACATTGTAAAGCAATTATATTCTAATAAAGGTGTTAAAAAAATACTCTGCTCTACTTGATAGAGCTGTTAACTAATAATTTAACTGCATTCTTTCCTTAATGCTTCCCATGACATGTAAGACCACCTTATTTCACGATTCTTCAAGACTCGATTGGCCTCACTTTATTCCTTAGTACACACTTGTGCAGAATCTCATAGCAACCCAAATAACTGTCTTCAAATATTGTCAATATGTCCTCTTAGTCAAACAAGACCTTTCTAACTCCAGCCTTCCTCACATCTAAGACATTTCCCCAGGCACAGCTGCTTTTTTGCTCTCCAGAAATTCCATAAAACTGGACAGTTAAAATATTACCCTGCACATAGACCACTGCCTTTACCACAGCCATTACTTGTCACAGTTGGCAGTATATGAAATAGGCCTGATCTGCACCCTTCAGCCAGTAAAGGCCAGGTTTCTCTTGCTTGTATTCATTTGCTTGTTTTCAATATTTTATCTGTAAGCGAATATAAAATAACTGGCTATTACTCTGAATGCTGTCTTCCCTAAGGTCCCTATTACTCCACCTCTGTTAAAAGATGTACCAAAAAGATGTTAATTCATGCTTGTTTGAACACTGTATATACATACCACAGTAGAATTCTGGAAAAATTGGAAACATTGCATGTAACATTTTTCCAGTATAGAAACCTGTCAACTCTTCTTTACAAGATAAGTTTAAAATTTTTTTTAAATAAATAAATCATGCTATTCTTCAGCTGATAACGCATTCCCAAGACAACTTCCCTAAATGTTTGCCCAAAAAAGACTGACAGCACAGGGTAATTTTTATTATTTTAGGGACTAGATTTGCCTTAAAATCAGTGGAAGCATAATACAATAAAAATAATACTATATTTATAAATAGTATCTGTTGAGTACTTAGTAGGTGCCAGACAATGAAATAACTGGGTCCCAGACGGGTTAAATGACATGCCCAAAACTATACAAGAGGTACGCTGGCCTCTCCCGTTGCAGAGCACAGGCTCCGGACACGCAGGCTCAGCGGCCATGGCTCACGGGCCCAGCCGCTCCGCGGCATGTGGGATCTTCCCGGACTGGGGCACGAACCCGTGTCCCCTGCACCGGCAGGTGGACTCTCAACCACTGCGCCACCAGGGAAGCCCGATTCCAGGTCTTAACTACTGCTTTATAATATGCAAGATCTGAAGTTATATAACACCTTACAATTTACAATGGAACTTTAATATTTTATGGCCTTCAAAACAACTCCAGTAGGATGTCAGGGAAGACACTGCTAATTAACTACTGGTGAAGTCATATTTGCTGATTTTAAGAACCATTTTTTATGAACTTTTCTCCATGAACATGTTTTGAAATTGATTATCATGGAAATTTTTAAAAATTATAATTAAAATATAATTATTAGGGTGTGCAACAAGAATATATAACTCCTTTACCACTGTTTACCTCCCATAAAAATAAATATCTGGGCTTCCCTGGTGGCGCAGTGGTTGAGAGTCCGCCTGCCGATACAGGGGACACGGGTTCGTGCCCCGGTCTGGGAAGATCCCACATGCCGCGGAGCGGCTGGACCTGTGAGCCATGGCCGCTGAGCCTGCGCGTCCGGAGCCTGTGCTCCGCAATGGGAGAGGCCGCAACAGTGAGAGGCCCGCGTACCGCAAAAAAAAAAAAAAAAAAAAAAAAAAAAAAAAAAAAAAAAAAAAAAAATGAATCCGCCTGCCAACGAAGGGTACATGGGTTTGAGCTCTGGTCCAGGAAGATCCCACATGCCACAGAGCAACAAAGTCCGTGCGCCACAACTACTGAGCTTGCGCTCTAAAGCCCGCGAGGCACAACAACTGAAGACCGCGCACCTAGATCCTGTCTTCTGCAACAAGAGAAGCCACTGCAATAAGGATGTGCACCGCAACGAAGAGTAGCCCCTGCTTGCAGCAACTAGAGAAAGCCCACGCACAGCAACAAAGACCCAATGCAGCCAAAAATAAATAAATTAAATAAATTAAAAAAAAAAAAAAGATGATGTGTATTCTCAAGGGGACTATTTCAGAGGGTGAATAGTCCAAAAAGTACCACTATGCACATTCTAGCATTTCTGTACATAAAAGGTGTTTAATAAAAGTTGATTGATAGGGGCAGTAGAGGGGGCTCCGGGGCTGAGTCCACTTTGACACCGGCCGCGGAGGCGGCACCATGGGCAAGGGGTAGAGGGGCAAGTTGGCCACCGCCACCGTCAGGGGTGGTGGGCGACCTGCTTTGGGGTAGGGGGCAGGAGGGGCGGGCAGTCGCTCAGCCGCGGCACTTTTTAAATTTTTTCGGGTGCCGCAGCGGCGACCCCTCGGCGCCGATGTTCCTGATCCCCGGAGCGACTACGGCTGCTGCCTAACCTGGAAAGAGGAATGCCAGCTCCTGAGCAGGCCTCATTGGTAGAGGAGGGGCAACCACAGACCCGCCAGGAAGCTGCCCCCACTGGCCCAGGCATGGAACCCGAGACCACAGCCACCACTATTCTAGCTTCCGTGAAGGAGCAGCTCAACTGAGAAGTCATTTCCTTGCAGATCAACAGATGTGCCAAATACTGGTGTAAACAAACCTAGTGCTTCTGACACTGTCCATCCCAATAACTATCTCATCAGGACAGAGCCAGAACAAGGAACCCTCTACTCACCAGAACAGACGTCTCTCCATGAAAGTGAGGGATCATTGGGTAACTCAAGAAGTTCAACACAAATGAATTCTTATTCCGACAGTGGATACCAGGAAGCAGGGAGTTTCTACAACAGCCAGAACTTGAGTAAGGCAGATAATAGGCCACAACATTCATTCATAGGATCAACTAATAACCACCTGGTGAGGAATTCAAGAGCTGAAGGACAAACACTGGTTCAGCCATCAGTAGCCAATCGGGCCATGAGAAGAGTTAGTTCAGTTCCATCTAGAGCACAGTCTCCTTCTTATGTTATCAGCACAGGCGTGTCTCCTTCAAGGGGGTCACTGAGAACTTCTCTTGGTAGTGGATTCGGCTCTCCATCAGTGACCGACTCCCGACCACTGAACCCCAGTGCATACTCCTCCACCACATTACCTGCTCAGCGGGCAGCCTCGCCGTACTCTGCACAGAGACCCGCCTCCCCATCAGCTGTACGTCGGATTGGGTTGGTCACCTCCCGGCAGACCCCCAATCCCAACGGACCAACCCCTCAGTACCAAACGACCACCAGAGTGGGGTCCCCACTGACCCTGACGGATGCACAGACTCAAGTAGCTTCCCCATCCCAAGGCCAGGTGGGGTCATTATCCCCCAAACGCTCAGGGATGACCGCCGTACCACAGCATCTGGGACCTTCACTACAAAGGACTGTTCATGACATGGAACAATTCGGACAGCAGCAGTATGACATTTACGAGAGGATGGTTCCACCTCGGCCAGACAGCCTGACAGGCTTACGGAGTTCCTATGCTAGTCAGCACAGCCAGCTTGGACAAGACCTTCGTTCAGCTGTGTCTCCCGACTTGCACATCACTCCTATCTATGAGGGGAGGACCTATTACAGCCCAGTTTACCGCAGCCCAAACCACGGAACCGTAGAGCTCCAAGGATCGCAGACAGCACTGTACCTCACAGGTTTGGTAGGTGTTGGAAATCTGCAAAGGACGTCTAGCCAACGAAGTACCCTTACATACCAAAGAAATAATTATGCTCTGAACACAACAGCTACCTATGCAGAGCCCTACAGGCCAATACAATACTGAGTGCAAGAGTGCAATTATAACAGGCTTCAGCACATAGCACCAGCTGATGATGGCACCACGAGATCCCCATCAATAGACAGCATTCAGAAAGATCCCAGGGAGTTTGCCTGGCATGATCCCGAGTTGCCTGAAGTCCTTCACATGCTGCAGCACCAGTTCCCGTCAGTTCAGGCAAATGCAGCAGCCTACCTGCAACACCAGTGCTTTGGCGACAACAAAGTGAAGATCAAGGTGTGTAGGTTAGGGGGAATCACGCATCTGGTTGACCTTGTGGACCACAGAGTTTTGGAAGTGCAGAAGAATGCCGGTGGTGCCCTCTGAAACCTTGTCTTTGGCAAGTCTACAGATGAAAATAAAATCGTAATGAAGAATGTTGATGGGATACCTGCCTTGTTGCAACTGTTGAGAAAATCTACTGATGCAGAAGTAAGGGAGCTGGTCACAGGAGTTCTTTGGAATTTATCCTCATGTGATGCCGTAAAGATGACAATCATCCGCGATGCTCTCTCAACCCTGACGAACACTGTGATCGTTCCATATTCTGGATGGAATAACTCTTCTTTTGATGACGATCATAAAATTAAATTTCAGACTTCACTCATTCTGCGTAATACAACAGGTTGCCTGAGGAATCTCAGCTCCACCGGGGAGGAAGCGTAGAAGCAGATGCGATCCTGTGAGGGGCTGGTGGACTCTCTGTTGTACGTGATCCATATGTGTGTGAACACATCCGACTATGACAGCAAGACCGTGGAGAACTGCGTGTGCACACTGAGGAACCTGTCGTATCGGCTGGAGCTGGAGGTGCCCCAGGCCCGGCCGCTGGGGCTGAACGAATTGGATGACCTACTCGGAAAAGAGTCTCCCAGCAAAGACTTGGAGCCAAGCTGCTGGGGGAAGAAGAAGAAGAAGAAAAAGAGAACACCACAAGAGGATCAATGGGATGGAGATGGTCCTATCCCAGGACTGTCAAAGTCCCCCAAAGGGGTTGAGATGCTGTGGCATCCGTCAGTGGTAAAACCATATCTGACTCTTCTAGCAGAAAGTTCCAACCCAGCCACCTTGGAAGCCTCTGCTGGATCTCTCCAGAACCTCTCTGCTGGAAACTGGAAGTTTGCAGCGTACATCCGAGCAGCTGTCCACAAAGAAAAAGGGCTCCGTATCCTTGTAGAACTTCTGAGACTGGATAACGATAGAGTTGTTTCTTCTGTGGTGACTGCCTTGAGGAATATGGCCCTAGATGTTCACAACAAGGAGCTCATAGGTAAATACGCCATGTGAGACCCGGTCAACAGGCTCCCGGGTGGCGCCAGCCCCAGTGTGCTGTTGCATGAGACCGTGCCAGCAATCTGCTGTGCCCTGCGTGAGGTCAGCAGCAAGAAAATGGAGAATGCCAAGGCCCTGGCTGACTCGGGGGGCATAGAAAAGCTGGTGAACATAACCAAGGGCAGAGGAGACAGATCATCTCTGAAAGTGGTGAAGGCAGCAGCCCAGGTCTTGAATACATTATGGCAATATCGGGACCTCCAGAGCATTTATAAAAAGGATGGGTGGAATCAGAACCATTTTATTACACCTGTGTCAACATTAGAGCGAGACCGATTCAAATCACATCCTTCATTGTCTACCACCAACCAACAGATGTCACCTGTCATTCAGTCAGTCGGCAGTACCTCTTCCTCACCAGCACCGTTAGGAATCAGAGACCCTCACTCTGAATACGATAGGACCCAGCCATCTATGCAGCATTACAGTAGCCAAGGGGATGCCACACGTAGAGGCCTGCACCCTGGCTCCAGCAAACCTTCACCAATTTACATCAGTTCCTATTCCTCACCAGCAAGAGAACAAAATAGAAGGCTACAGCATCAGCAGCTGTATTATAGTCAAGATGACTCCAACAGAAAGAACTTTGATGCATACAGATTGTATTTGCAGTCTCCTCATAGCTCTGAAGATCCTTATTTTGACGACCGAGTTCACTTTCCAGCTTCTACTGATTATTCAACACAGTATGGACTGAAATCGACCACAAATTATGTAGACTTTTATTCCACTAAACGGTCTTCTTACAGAGCAGAACAGTACCCAGGGTCCCCAGACTCATGGGTGTAGCATCATGATGCTCAGGAGAGGAACTCTTTCTTTCTAACCTTGTTTGGATTGAGATGAGAAGTCCTTCTTGCTGATTTGCTGATGAAATGTGAAAGTGACATGGAAGGAATGAGTAAAGAGAATTTTTTTTTTCTTTTTTGAGGAATTATCAGGGAAGTGATGCAACCTTTGGGAGGGAGGACTTTCTAAGCTCTACTTAGGCATTATATCTAATTACTTGTAGATTCTATAGTCTGGTGGAAGGTGTGGGCAATGTGATGAGAGGTTTGAGAAATGGGTGAAATGAGATGGGGGATGTGTAGGTCAAACCAAATTAAAGATGATTTTTTTAATGAGGATAAGTTATGTTCTGATAGTTTGTATAGAAAAAATAATAATAATAAAATGGATGCCCTTCATGTTTTATTGCTATTACTAAATGTCAAGATTGTATGCTATTGTGTCTTGTAAATTTCTTTTGTTGGTGTAAATATGGAAATGCCACATTGGTTAAGTGCCATCATTTGTAACGCAGTGTGTCATTTGAAAAGGGATTTGAAGAAACTGACAGCTTAAAAAACAAACGGGAAACCCAAGGAATTGTTAGCAGTTAAAAACAAACTGCAACATCCTTTGTTTTCAAAATGAATAGTGTACCTTTGAAGCACAAAGTCCAGTCTGGTATAGAAGCACCATGCCCATTCCCTGCCTCTTTCATAGGACACTTCACTGCCATTTTCTATGCACATGAAAGAAAAATAAATGTGGAAATTTCATCCTTGGGGGAAAAAAAAAGTTGATTGATAAAAAGTGGGACTAGATATTTTTCCTAGGGCAACCACACCTCTTCTAGCTCTTTCTTGGTGCTTAAAATAGCTGGGTGAAAATTCTATTTAAAAAAAAAAAGAAAATCAAGAAGCCAAATTCTGGACTATAGTTTTTTGTTTTTTGTTTGTTTGTTTGTTTTTGCAGTACGTGGGCCTCTCACTACTGTGGCCTCTCCAGCTGCGGAGCAGGCTCCGGACACGCAGGGTCAGCAGCCATGGCTCACGGGCCCAGCTGCTCTGCGGCATGTGGGATCTTCCCGGACCGGGGCACGAACCCGTGTCCCCTGCATCGGCAGGCGGACTCTCAACCACTGAGCCACCAGGGAAGCCCTGGACTATAGTTTTTAATATTGAAAACACCACAGGCTGACACAAAGATGACATATATTGCACAATTCTACAGTGGGAGAAATCAGCAGGAGGTTTGGCTAAGAATGTCTGCATCCTTTAGGGGCCTGTGGAATGGGTTGAATCCTGAGTTTCAGCTGAGAACTTTCTTTGCTGGTGACTGAGCAGAAAATAACCACCCCAGGTCCTATTTGACACACACTCTTCTCTTCAAACCATGGAGATGTGAGAAATCTCTAAGGACTCTGTGTCTGCAGCTACCACCATAAATTTGTAGATGCCTCTATTGAGAGTTCTACTGGCTTCCTTAAGAAGTAGCCTATAGTTACAAGGCAGCTGAGTCATTTCCACCCATATCATGGTGAAGTAGACTTCTATGAGGGGGTTGCCTTTAGGGGTCAACAGGCCTCTGTTTTTGCTGCAGTTCTGCAGCCTCGCTGTCTGCTCAAGGAACACAGGTGACTCTAGATGAGAGAGCTCACCTCAGCCCAGAAGGAAGGAGCAGAAACAGCAACCGACTTTTTTTTTTTTTTGAGGTACGCGGGCCTCTCACTGTTGTGGCCTCTCCCGTTACGGAGCACAGGCTCCAGACGCGCAGGCTCAGCGGCCGTGGCTCACGGGCCCAGCCGCTCCGCAGCATGTGGGATCCTCCCGGACCGGGACACGAACCCGCGTCCCCCGCATCAGCAGGCAGACTCTCAACCACTGCGCCACCAGGGAAGCCCAGCAACCGACATTTTTAATAGTTGTTTCCTCCTTTTTCCATCAAAGACATCTAACTGCTAATCAGAGCTTCTGATCGGCATGTGATACCATTACAGAATTATCAACTGAGTGGATATAATTCTGTTAGAGAGGAGATATTTGACAGATTAGTTGGCTCATGACACTTTATCATGAGAAGGTATTTAATTTTTCTTTTTTTTGCTATTTAATTTTTGTTAGACGCTTTACATTTCTGAAAGGTCTCAAAGATTCCCTACTATATTCCCAAACTCCAAGGAGCCCAGGAATGCCGAGCTGCCTCCACCAACAGAGTTAGAACAAATTTCTCAACATTTAAAACTGTTGTTTAAGCTTTTTGAATATAAAAGAAGGGATTTGTGTGTGGAAATCCAAAGACAACCAAGGCAAGTGTAATCCAGATGTCAGCAGAGGTCAGGCTCTGCTTTATGATTTTCTCTAACCCCTATCTCACGTCCAGGGAAAAGCCAATCCCTTAGAGAAAATCTTGCCAAAAGTTGGAAGCTTGCATTTTGTCACCTCTAATTCTCATCTCCTCTCCTGTTAAATTCTCACCATTACTTGTCTGACCCAATGTATTTCTTCTCTCTGCTCAGCAGGATCTCAAACATACAGGCTTTTTCTTTGATTTATCCAAACACTATTCAGTCAAGAAATTTGTATACATAACAGGCACTACTGAAGGTGTGTGTGATAGAGCAAGATACAGATGATTATAGCTCCTGATAAGAAACAGCAAAAACAGAGTACAGACAGTCTTTTAATCATCCGTCTGCTAGGAATCTCACTCGATATTTCTCTACTGTCCCCCACTTGCTATTGTGTTTCTGACCCTCTCTTTTTCTCTCCTGAGCTCACTCCCAGCCTTCAAGTAACCATTTATTTCTGATGCTGAGCAGTCCAGCCGTCAGTCTCGTTCAAAACCATACCCTGGAGGTCTCTTGCTTTCCAACATAAAGAGGTCTTTCATGGTGTCTTGTTAAAAAACGTCCATCTACTTTAAGAGAGAAATCATGCCACTCCCTTAGAGGTAGAGCAGTGACCTTCAGTTGTGTTTTTTAAATAGCTCTGCTTTTTACTGTCTCTGAAAAGGTTTTATCATCCAAACAAAATGCTTATATTAACAAAAAATTAACTAAAAGTTTTGATATAATTCCTTGGCAGCCGTACTATTGCAGTGTCTGCCTCAGGAAGTATAACGTAAGCAACAACTGAAATTATCTATCCACTTACAATAATATTATAAAGCACAACTAAAGAAGAAATGTGCCCTGCCTATTCACTTACATCTTTAAGTCTCTACTCTTTTCAACCTTAAAACAAATGGTACATTTGTCATGACCTTGATCAAACACAGATATCCATATTCAGTATTCAGGTTAAATGTGGGATTTAAGCCAGAGGTTAACTATAGGAAACCACTTTATTTCATTATAATTGTTATTACTTAACTAAACCATATTATACAATGACCCCAAAAGTAATAGCTATATTGAGTTTGATTCCACTAGCTGACAATATGGCTAACTATTATGGGCTTGTGTGCATGCATTTACATCTATGCACGTGTACATGGAGTTCATTTGGTTATATATTGCAGTAATTTAGACTGTTAGCCAAAAGAGGATTTTAACACTCTTATTTTAGTAAAATAAAAAGCCTATTTTGTAAAGTTTTGCTTATCACCTCTGTTTTGCTCAAGACAACATCCTCCTTTAGTAAAGATGCCATTAAACGATAATTGGGGGCTTCCCTGGTGGCGCAGTGGTTGAGAGTCCGCCTGCCGATGCAGGGGACGCGGGTTCGTGCCCCAGTCTGGGAAGATCCCACATGCCGCGGAGCGGCTGGGCCCATGAGCCATGGCCACTGAGCCTGCGCGTCCGGAGCCTGTGCTCCGCAACGGGAGAGGCCACAGCAGTGAGAGGCCCGCGTACCGCAACAACAACAACAAAAAGATAATTGGACAGTTAAATATGGTGTCCATATCTAATCTAAACAGAAGAGCATTCTAGAGCTCTTTAGGAGAAATTTAAATTTTTCTTTTTAAATAAATTTATTTATTTATTTTTGTCTGAGTTGGGTCTTTGTTGCTACGCGCAGGCTTTCTCTAGTTGCAGCGAGTGGGGGCTACTCTTTGTTGCAGTGCACGGGCTTCTCATTGCGGTGGCTTCTCTTGTTGCAGAGCACAGGCTGTAGGCATGCGTGCTTCAGTAGTTGTGGCTCGCGGGCTCTAGAGCACAGGCTCAGTGGTTGTGGTGCACTGGCTTAGTTGCTCCGCAGCATGTGAGATCTTCCCGGACCAGGGCTCGAACCTGTGTCCCCTTCAACGGCAGTCAGATTCTTAACCACTGCACCATCAGGGAAGCCCAGAGAATTTAAATTTGACAAATAAAATCAGCATTGTTGCAGAACTGCAATATTTGCTCAAGCCATGGAAATTGTAATTTTCTTGTACCAGTTTGTACTTCAATCAATATTTATGGAGTTCTCCAAATGTGCCTCCTAACTAAACCAAAGTTTGCATTCATAACAGCCTTTTACAAGTGGCTTGGCCAAAAATAATGCAATACTATGTGTCTCAGAATTTAAACGTATTAATTCAAAATGACTATAGTTTATAACATGCAGACAGACAAAGTATAACAACTAGACCAGCGCAACCCAGAGAGTGTATCAAGATAGTTATTTGGATATTCAGGGATTTGAAGCACAGAATCTATGCAAGGGAGAAACAACTGGAGAGTGTACTCCATTCAAAACCATTGGAAAAAGTACAGGTAGAATCCCTATCACCTCACAAGTGTACTTTCCTATTTACATACCGTGAAACCCATCAGATGCATTGTATTTACAGGGTCTAGTGACTTAAACACAGAAATAACTGCAATAGCAATGAGCATAAATTTTAGGGGGAAGGTGAATCTGAATTTAACATTTTAACATTGGATTAAAATACCTTGCAAAATATTTTTTCATAAGGTCCTTTGCCAAATGTTTAGTGTGGCTGACTACAAGATTGCACTATCACAAAGGAATTACTGTAGACTCAACATTCCTAATACATCCAACAACCATCCATTTCTCACCACTTCACTGGTACCACCCTGGGCTAAATCATCATCATCGTTTACCTGTATTTAACCTTTTCTTAGGTCTCCTATTTCTACTCTTGCACATCATAGAGTAGAAGTAATCCCCAAAAAAGCCTACAAAAAATAACAAAAAAGTCTATTATCAGTGGAGTACCCAGAGGGAAAAGACAAGTCAGACCAGGTCACTCCTTTGATCAAACCTGTAAATCATTCCCCTTCTCACTGCTAGTAAGAATAAGACAAGGCCCTACATAATCTACCCTACTTTGCTCTTCCTTGCTTACTCTGCTTGCATCCACAGTAGGTTTCCTTTTGGATCCTGACATTATGCTGACATGCTCCCAATTTTGAGCATTTGCTATACCTTTTCTTCTGCATGGCACACTCTTTTCCCAGATAACCACTTGGCTAATTCCCTCACTTTTAAAAATATATTTAATCAACCTCACTTTATCCATGAGGTCCCCATATTATTTAATATAGTAACCTACCCAGCCTCAAACCTCTTTCCCCCACTACATTCCTGATCCTAGTTGTCCCATTTTAGTTTTTCCATAGCACTTATCACCTTTTATAAAAGTATGTCTTATGTCAATTTCTTCTTCTCTTTCTTGAATGTTAGCTTCTCAAGGGCAAGTGCCTTTGCCTTTCCAGTTCACTAATATATCCCATCTCTAATATAGGGCGGGCACTCCAAAAGTATTTGTTGAGTGTTAAATGAATGCAAATATGATATAAATGTAACACAAGGAAACTTCCAGTCACCAACATAGATAGTATAAAAGCCTCATGGAAAAGACTTGGTTTATGTCACTAAGTATTCCAACCTAAGAAATCAATATTATTAAATGACTCCTCCATAAGCACCAACAGATGTCCTGAAGTATTCTTCCAGGAACTGAGAATATTTACTCTCAATGTGCAATTCCTGTTGGCCTTAGAATTTTATATTTTATCATAGAAACCTAAATCCTTGCATATTATCATTTTTATGAGTTCTCTATCATTTCATTCTCTTCTTACTTCTTTTTGGTTTCTTTTACTTTGTTCTCCTCCTTTTCCTTCAACTTAAATGTTAGTGTGACCTTAAATTTCCAACCTTGGTTGTATTCCCTTCTCATTTTGTATTTCCTCTGAGCTAGCTATCTCTTCTAGACCTATAAAGCCAATTGCCAATTAACTGGATGTTAAAGCTTCCAGCTCCAGTCTTTCCCCTAATTTCCCTCCCTATAGACTAAATGCCCATGACAGAGTTTACCTGGATATGCTACAGGCATGTCGAATGCAAAATATCAAAGACAGAACAAATGATCGCACCACCACTGTAACCTAAAGAATTCTCTACTTGAATTCTTTACCATGGCTAATAGCTTCATTATCAACCTGGTTGCCTAAACCAGGAACGAGGGATTCCTCTCAGCTATTTCTTTTCTCACCTGCTTTCACCTCCTGTTACGTCTGTTCAGTTCCTAAGTATTGTTAATTCCATCATATAATTATGTCTCAAATAATTTTCTTATTCTATTTCCCAAACCACTGTGATAGTTTCTTACCATGATTATTGCAACAGCTTCTTATTTGAGCTCCAATGCCTGTTCCCCTCTCCACCACAATCCCTCCCCTCCAATTTGTTTGTCCGACAAAATCCTATTAAACTTTCAAAGTTCAGCAATGCTTTCCTTACCTCCTCTGGTGCTCTTTTATGCTCCAAATAATGCTTATCAAATTGCATTTTTAATTCTTTGGGAATGTCAGTGAGTCTGTTTGCTGGCTTCAGGCAGTGGAATCACTCAGCCTGCACAGAGGTAGAGCAAGGGGCCAAGGGTGACCCACCCTGCAGAAGACCACAAAAATCTGGGAATGTGAACAAGATGTATCTGATACACAGTTAGCCACTGAAAATAGTTTTTCTAAGTTACTCAGAGGACAATTCAAGATTTGCCAAACCTTTTTTCCTTTCAGACATCCTTGCCTATGTTTGTCCTTTGCTCATTTTTACAATAGTAATATAACATTTTCTGTTTTCCATAGAATAAATACAAGTTTATTTACAATAAATACAAGGTAGGCAAATACAAGGCAAGGTATTTGCCTACCTTATAAGACACAGGCCACCAACTGCATCTAATTTTCCCTAGTAAGCAACCCAGAAGCCCTCACTATACAAGAGCTAGGGCATAGATGAACCAAGTGATACCATACATTTCTTCAGTTGTAAACATATTTCTCTCAGGATATAGAACCATTTGTTGCAAGGCCCCCGG
The DNA here is from genome assembly GCA_004363435.1 of Platanista minor. Classification (NCBI taxonomy): domain Eukaryota; kingdom Metazoa; phylum Chordata; class Mammalia; order Artiodactyla; family Platanistidae; genus Platanista; species Platanista minor. The sequence goes on along the minus strand of RJWK010000522.1, from coordinate 81,661 downwards.
AATTACCTCATATTTGTTTTTCAGCTAAATTCCTCACACATAGTAGATTCACATAGTACAAAAGTTTATTAAAAGACTGTGATAGCTAGAATGATATATACCAAAATATTAGCAGGAACATTTTTTTTATCCTCTGTGTTTTGTATTTTCCAAAATTTTTACATTAAGCATATATTCTTCTTATACTAGGAAAAAAATTTAAATTGAAACATTTGATTATAGGGAGAAAAGGCTGAATTCTAGAGTCCTAAAAATTCAAAATGGTATTTCTTTAGTTTATTGCTATTGGTTTTTAGGTTCTTTAAGCTCCTGAAGTTATATGTAGCAATAATTTAGAACACAGTTAACCAGCGTTCTTCTAGAAAGAAAAAAATGACTAGTCCTTGGAAACCCTATTCAACCCTTCCCAGTATATGGTTGCTCATTATGACAACCTTGACTGTTCTCAGTCCTGGGCCAAAGTATCCTGGAAACTGAAATAAAAAGAATACAGTTTAAAGCAAACTTGGTTTTAAGATAATGCATTAATCTATCTTTATTTAATCCCACCTTGCTAATTAAGAATAGAGTTAAACTTAAAATATTGTTCCAATTAAAAAAAAAATTGTCCCAATTTTAGACTACTAATTATCATGCTAGCAGAGAACTCATGAATAATTTTTAGTTTATATTGCTGAAAATGAATTTGCTCTCCATGGCAAAAAGAGGATCAAGAATAAAAACTGTCTTGTGGGCTTCCCTGGTGGCGCAGTGGTTGAGAGTCCACCTGCTGATGCAGGGGACACGGGTTCGTGCCCCGGTCCGGGAAGATCCCACACGCGGCTGGGCCTGTGAGCCATGGCCGCTGAGCCTGCGCGTCCGGAGCCTGTGCTCCTCAACGGGAGAGGCCACAACAGCGAGAGGCCCGCACACCGCAAAAAAAAAAAAAAAAAAAAAAACTGTCTTGTGACTCTGTGAATCATTTATAAATTTTCTTTCTGAGATAATATCAGCACATTTTTTTTTCCTTTCAAATAATTTACTCTTCTTTTACTCTAGAACCCCACTAAAGATACATGTAAGGCACTGAAAGGACATTCATTTTAGTGGAGTTCAAAAAAGGTTCTGCTGAAAAGCAAAACAGCCATAAACAAAAAAATAAAAGCAAACAAATAGAAAGACATCCTAGATTTGTCATGACTATGATGGTAAGAAACAAAGATCAAGCAGGATATGTGCAGCACAAGCTCTGAAAGATATCAATATAAGCATCCATGCTACTGCCCTCACCACAGGTACACTGTGCTGGGCTTGCAGGAAATGTTTTAACCTAAAGGGCACTGAGTCGATCCCTTGTGCTCAGAGACCTTCAAGTACTGGCAGGTGGCATTTCTCATAATCAAAAACACTGTAACACAGAAGTGCACTTCTACAGTGAAAAGGATCCACTTTCAGAGTCAATGTTACCTCCGCTTCCCTCGCCATGAATAATCATTAATGATTCCATGGAACTCTCAGCAGGATTGCAGGTGTGTGCCTCCGTTTCCTAGTCAGTGTCACATAATCAAAGAAATGAAAAGGACCTTTAGGAGTAGGTAATACGGTACTTCATTTTGCATGACACCCAGGGAGATAAGTACCTTGTTCTTCAAATGTTCGTACAGAGAAGCATTATGAGCACATTAAGGTAGTTTGCCTCTTAAAAGAATTCCATATGTAATTGTTTTATAACCGAAGTGTTAACAAACCTCACACAGATGCATATATAATTTTCTCAAAGATAACTCAACTTTAACATAACAATTTTAACTCCAAAAGCAATGCATATATTTCAAAACTAAGTAAACTGCTTTGTGGAAGTAAAGGCCTACATTATCAATCAATTTGAGAGCTAAGTCATTTTTATACCAAGGAAAATCCCCTCTCCCCCCAAACATTCATCTGCCTTATTTTGGTGTCAAATTTTAGATTGCAGACAGACAAGAAGCATCTGTCCACACAGTACCCAATTCCATTTAGTGTACCAAATAAGAATGTCACAGATTGTCCAGGTTTGACATGAGCAATTAATAAAGTGGTGTGAGAAGAGAAAAGTGACTTTTTTCTCAACTTGTTTTTGCCAATAATCAATGCTAAAATGGGTGTGGTATTTCCATAACACCCTTTGTAGAGCAAAAGCCTGGGGACAGTGTAACAAGCTAGAACTTGGTTGCAATGAAGCATCTTTTAGTTGAACGACAGATGGAGGATAAAAAGTAAACAGGTTTTGCAAAAAAGACAGACTTGGGCCCTAGCACTTACTAGATTTGTGACCCTAAGGAAAGTAATTAACCCCTAACACAATACTTCCTTATCTATAAAATGACAAGGATAATAATAATATGACAAAGATGGTCGTTTTAAATGAGATTTTTTTTCTAAAGTCCTTGACCCCAAAAAGTTACTTGTAGATATCCTGCCTACATACTCCAAATGATAGGGACATTTGTCGCAGTTTGAAAACACAAAATGCATTTGTGTTACATATTTTTATAAGTTTTACTGAGCTATAATTCACACATCATAAAGTTCACTGTTTTAAAGTGGGTTTCAGTGTATTCACAGAATTGTGAATCATCACCACAATCTATTACACTTTTAAAGTATTTTCATCACCCTGTAAAGAAATCCCATCCCCATTAGCAGTCACTCCCATTCTCTGTCCCCACCCATCAGGCCTAGGCATCAACTAATCTTTCTGGATCTATAGATTTGCCTATTCTGGACATAATATACCAATGGAATTGTACAAAAATGTTGTCTTCTGTTGGCTTCCTTCACTTAACATGATGTTTTCAAATTTCATCCATGCTGTACCATGTATCAGTACTTCATTCCTTTTATTGCCGAATAATATTTCATGGCTTTGATATACCACATTTAATTACCCATTCATTACTTGATGGGCATCTATCTGGGTTGTTTCAACTTGGGGTATTGTGAATAACGCTGCTGAAACATCAGTGTACAGGGTTTTATACTGGCATGTGTTTTCATTTTTTTGGTTATATATCTAGGAGTGAAACTGCAGAAACCACTTTTGGTAACAATGATTGACACGGGTATACAGCAGTGAGTGAAATTTCTGAATCCAATAATGGTAACTCTCTATTTACTATGTACAAGAACTGTCAAACAGTTTGCCAGAGTGGTTGCACCATAAACAATTCAAGCAGCGCTGTATGAGGATACTAATTTCTCCACACTCCAACGCTTGTTATTGCCTGTTTTGTTTTTTTCTTAATTTTAATTTAAAAATTTATCAGCAGGTGTTATATAGTATCTCGTTGGGTTTATGATTTGTATTACTCTAATAACCAATGATGCTGGCAACTTATCATGTGTGCATAGGTCATCTCTGTTTCTTCTTTAAGGAAATATCTGTTCAAATCATTTGCCCATCTTTAATTGGGTTATTTGTCTTTTAATTATTGAGTTGTAAGAGTTTTATCTTCTGGACATAAATTTGTAAATCAGACGTACGATTTGCAAATAATTTCACCTGTTCTGTACACTGTCTTTCCACTTTCTTGATGGTGCCTGAGATACAAGTTTTTCTTAATTTTAATGAAGTTCAGTGGATCTATTTTTTCTTTTGTCTCTAGTGCTCTTGATATATCTAACAAACTATTGCCTAAACCGGGGTCATGAAGAATTACTCCTAGATTTATTCTAAGAGCTATATAGTTTCAGCTGTTGCATTTATGACTTTGATCATAAATTAATTATAAAAGTTTGTTAATTTTTATATGGTGTGACATGGGGTCCAACTTCATCCTTTTACATAAGAATATTCAGTTGTCTCAGCAGCATTTGTTGAAAACACTATCATTTACACATTGAGTTGTCTTGACACCCATGTCATAAATCAATTGACAAAGGTAAGGTTTTATTTCTGGAATATTCTATTCCATTTATCTTGTGTCAGTTAGCACACAGTTTTGAGTTTTGTAGCTTTGTAGAAAGTTTTTGAAATTGAGAAGTGTGACTCCTCCAACTTTGTTCTTTTCCAAGATCGTTTTGGTGATTCTTGGTTCCTTGCATTTCCATATAACTTTTAAAACCAGTTTTCAAAAAAGACGGGTGGGAGTTTGATAGGGATTGCCTTTACTCTGTAGATCAATTTTAGATGTACTGCCATCTTAACAATAAAATATTTTCTGATCTATGGACATGAGTTGCATGTTGAATCATTCTGGGTAACTTGTACCTTGCTAGGAACTTGTTCCTTCACCTACATTATTCATTTTGTTGGCACAGTTGTTCACAGTACTTCCTTATAAATCTTTTTAGATATGTGTAACATTGGTAGTGATGTACCCTCTTTCACTCCTGATGTTAGTAATAAGTCTAGCTCTTTTATTTCTTGCTTATTCTGGCTAATGATTTCCCAGTTTTGTTGATCTTTTCAAGACTCAATATTTTACTTTTTTGGATTATTTTATTTTGAAATTCACATCTATTTCTTCTCTAATCTCTATCACGTTCTTATTTCCTTCTTTCTTTTTAGTGTGGGCTAGTTTGTGTGTGTGTGTATATATATATATATATTTCCATAGATATCTCTTAGGTCTAGGTGGTTTATAATGTCATTCAAGTCTTCTCTTGTTAGCTGTTAATCTTATGGAGAATATCTTGTTGATGATAAATCATTTTTTTCTTCCTAATTTCAAGGTTATTCTTTGTCTTTAGCTTCTACAGTTTGACTATTAATTTGTCTAGATGTAAACTTTTTTGTGTTTATTTTACTTGGAGTTTCTTGAGATCCTTTAATGTGTAGATTCATATTTTTCATCAAATTTGGGAAGCTCTCAGCATTTATACCTTCAAATATTCTTCCTGCCTCATTCTTTCCTTTTCTTCTGGGACTCACATTATGCACTTGCTGATATTCTTAATGGTATTTCATGGGTCACTGAGGGTCTCTTTTTTTCTTGATTTTTTTTTTTTTTTTGGTTGCCCAGGTTGGATAATTTCAATTGACCTATCTTTAAGTTCACTGATGCTTTCTTCTGTCAATTCAAGCCTGCTGTTGAACACTTCTAGTAAATGTTATCTTAATTATTGTACTTTTTAACACTAAAATTTCTATTTGGGTATTTTAAGAATTTCTATTGTATTATTGATAGTCTCTATTTGCAAGATATCATTATCATACTTTCTTTTAATTTTTAAGACATTGTTTCCTTTAGTTCTTTAAACTTACTCATAACAGCTTTTTTAAAGTTCAATCTCTATTAAGTTCAACATCTGGGCTTCCTCAGACACAGTTTTCATTCATTGATTCCCCCCCGCTTTGTATGGACCATATTTCCCTGCTTCTCTGCTTGCCTTATTTTTTTTATCAAAAACTGGTGTTATAATATTATAATGTAGCAACTCAAAGTGAGATTTCCCCCTCCCAGGGTTTGTTTTCATGACTGTTTTTGTTGTTGTTGTTGTTGTAGCAGTTACTGTTTTCTTGTGATTTTCCTGGACTGATTCTTTACAGTCTTTATTTCTGTGTGCATTTCCACTAAAGTTTCTGTTTGGTTAGCTTAATGGTAGGCTAATGATTAGACAGAGATTTCCTAAAATACCTTGAACCAATAAAGCTCCTGCCCTTTGCTGTGTGTATCGGGACAAAACAATGCTTTGGAAGTTTACTACTCTACCTTAGCCTTTGCTTCCAGCTTTTGTAGAGCTTTGCATTCAGCCAGAGGTTAGAAATCATGGCTTTCCCAGGTCTCTCCAGAGCATGCTCACAGTCCTGCACATGCACATGGACTTTAAGATCCCCCGTAATGTGTTCAAGCTTCTAAAAGCCTCCCATGAATGTACTATCTCCTTGATTTTTCATTTAAGTTTTGCATCCAGCCTCATTTTCCCTAACTGGTATCATTTTTCTCAGGTAGCTGTGATGGTAAATAATTGACACTGATTTTTTTTGACAGATGGCAGGGGAAAGGGCTTCTCCCACTGAGTGAGCTGTGAGTCAAGTTAAATATAAACAACTTGTGCTGGGCTTTTCTAAGGATCTAGCCAGATAGGTCAAATATTGACAATTCCCTTGAGATGGGGCATTTTGGAAATATTCAAACCCTTTCTTCTCCTCCAATGATCTCGAAGTTACTGAAATTCACAATTGTGGCTACAAGGTTGCTGGCTTTCAAAGCTACCATGGTGCTGGAGAGAACGGAATGGGAATAGAATAAATTACAATGCCACAGATATTACTGTTCTTACCAACAGTCAGTAATTTTTCCTTATAAAAACACTTCCCAGATTGTTGCAACCTTGAGTTAATTCCTAGAGTTCTGAAAACATTGACTTTTACAAATTTTTTTTTTTTTTTTTTTTTTTTGCTAGTGTTTCCATTGCTTTTATACAGGAGTGGATTTTCAGAGGTCCTTGGCTCCATTATTCCAGAAATGCTTCTCTGCATTTTTTTAAAATTTAAAATATATTTAAAAAAAAAAAAAAAAAACTTTAAACTTTTTTTCCCCAGAAAAAATTTTGGAAGGTTCAACCTCTTCATTTGAAATTGTTCATATGGAATGAATATTTTCATTGGAATACCATAGATTCTAAATACTACAGCTACCCAGGCTCCTGAATCAGCCAGATCTAGATTATAATCACAAGTCTGTCACTTATTTGTTTTCTGAATACCAAGTTTCTTAACTTCTTTCAGCCTCAGTTTATTTATTCTTAAAATAACACCCAACTGCAAGGATCACAGGAGCATTAAGTATAATTACATGTATATTCCATATATAAAAGGACCAACACCTAAAGACTTCAATAAGTTATATTTCCTTTCCCTCTTCCTTTCCTTTCTAAAAAGTGCATTTACTGAAAGACACTTGACTTTACTGCTTGATTCTTTAGGGTAATAATGCCATCTGCTGGAAATGCCAACATGATGACCAACAAAGAAAATGAATCTTGCTAACAAACAGACACTACATTTGATGCTCCATTATTGCTGCCCTATTGAAAAACAGGTCAAAGTCCTGACATTTTCTCAATATATTTATTTTTAAAGGTGCCTCAGAACCCCCCCCCACACACACACACGTGTTATTTAAATGGTTTATAATTACAGTAAGTCCTGTGTTTTCAATATCTTGAAGGGGAAAATTACCAGTACAGACAAGTTACCATTAGGTAAACTTATTCTCGCTTTCAAATGTTTGTTATAGATCCGTGAATTTAGCCATAAAATGTAGATGTTTTTAATCATATGGGGCCTAGCTACTAACAAAAGAAATTTTAAAAGCTATTAGATCTCAAGTTTCTATTTGACAAGAAAATGACTCAAACAAGTCAACAATTATTGTTAAAAGTAAATATAAAATATACTTTTATAAAGCAAACTAGTCCTTGAAAACTTTCTAATTGTGCAACAATGAGTGATTACATAAATTAAACCATAGCACATACTTATTATAGAATATCATATAGTCAAAAATCAAGTCCTCAAAAACATTTAATAACATGGCAGAATCATTGTGACTTATTATATATTTAAATAATTGAGTTATAAAATGATTAATACAATTTGATCAAAATTTTGTTCAGATAAGTAGAAAGAAAAACTACAGATAGGTTGGTAGACCCAAATGATCACCAAAATGTTTTATATCTTCACTGTGAGATTGATATATTTTTAGTTTCTTCTTTATGTGTCTAGGAACATAAGTTTTTAAATTTTCTATAATGAAATATTACAGACATTATAGACATTTTCTTACAATATTTTCTTCTTGCTTACAGAAACATATTGGTGTGAGTCCTGATCTTTTTTCTCGATATGTTTTCTGGCTATTGTTGGCAAAATTTTGGTTGATTACTTCTGTCTAAAACATCCTTCCCATTTCCTGGAGGATGCTTGGATGAAAAATAATGATTCTTCACAGTCTTCTTTCATTTACAGTAACCCAAGATTTGATCTGACATAAATTTTTAAGAATTCCTAAAAGCTCAAAGTAGAAATTTGCATAGTTAAGAAATGTTGACCATCATAAAGAAGTGTTACAATCTTCAACGCTATAACTCCTTATGTTTATGTACTGGAAAGGCTGAGGCACAATCTAAACACAGTAGGTAAAACAAAGAAAGCCGAACACTGCCCAGCATAATGACATACAGAGGTATTTTCTCCCATTTGTTCAAGGGAATTTCTGCAGGATTATAATCGCAGTGAGGAAAATGATTCTATTTGTAACATGGATTTTGGCTTTACTGTTTGTATTTGTGCATGTGTGTGTAACTCACTGGACACTGAAAAATAATGGAGAGGGATAGGTGTGATTCACTGGAGAGAATACTTCCAGAAAACTAAATTTGGAGGGGACAGCACAACCTCACAGCCTGCTGGGAAATTTTTATGTCACATAATAGGAGCAAGGACAGGAGTGGGGTTTCCTAAAGGGGCATGGAGATTTACATGCAGAAGCGCTGAAGAATGAAACACTTTGAAGCAGTCCTGAAAGCAGAAGAGGAAGGCTCTCAGGTACACCCATGAGATCTGAAATAGATATAACCCTTTTGTTCTCTTGCCATGGTTTATGAGTACCATGACATTTCAAAGTTTGATTTAAAATGTATTTTTGTGTCTCACACAAAATTTCTATTAGACACATCAATTTCCCAGTAAAATCTGTTATAGCTATCTAGAATTTGTAAATGGTAAATTAGAATTAGGAAAGGTAACATAGAATAGGGGCTTTCCTACATTTATTTCATTAAAATCTAATGTGGTAACAGCTCCATGAAAGGAAAGATGCTGAAGAGGATGCGGAAAAAAAAGGAACCCTCTTACACTGTTGGTGGGAATGTAAATTGGTGCAGTCACTATGGAGAACAGTATGAAGTTTCCTTTAAAACAAAAATATACCTACTCTATGACCCTGCAATCCCACTCCTGGACATATATTCAGAGAACACCATAATTCGAAATGATACATGCACCTCAGTGTTCATTGCAGCACTACTTACAGTAGCCAGGACGTGGAAGCAACCTAAATGTCCATTGACAGAGGAATGGATAAAAAGATGTGGTACATATATACAATGGAATATTACTTAGCCATACAAAAAAAGAATTAATGCCATTTTCTCAACATGGATGGACTTAGAGATTGTCATACTGAGTGAAGTAAGTCAGACAGAGAAAGAGAGATATCATATGATATCACTTATATGTGGAATCTAAAAAAAAATGGCACAAATGAACTATCTACAAAACAGAAATAGAGTCACAGATATAGAATACAAACTTATGGTTACCAGGGGAGAAAGCGGGGTGGCGGTGGGGTGAAGGGATAAATTGGGAAACTAGGATTGACACATACACACTACTAAATATAAAACAGATAACCAATAAGGACCTACTTGTATAGCACAGGGAACTCTTCTCAGTACTCTGTAATGACCTATATGGGAAAAGAATCCAAAAAAGTGTGGACATGTGTATATGCATAACTGATACACTTTGCTGTACAGCAGAAACTAATGCAACACTGTAAATCAATTATACTCTAATAAAATTTTTTTTTAAAAAAGATCTAATGTGGTAACAGCTCCATGAAAGGAAAGATGGTAGTAAAGGAATTCTGAGAAGTCTCCAACATTAATCCAGGTTTCTAGTCTGGGTCAGATCAAAGCACAGCATGGAAACTCAACTATAGCACAGAATTGACTTAGAACTGGATGTGCTAAAAGCCAAGTTTCTTCCCTGAATACCTGAGTGAGAAGTTATCTTTGAAGGGCTAGAGTAGGAGGGAGAAATGCTAAAATCAGGGTCACACATACACATTTGCAGGCTAAGTGATCACTTGAAATTCACCTCAACAGAAACATAATTGAATTTCTTCAAGTGGTGAAAAGCACTATGTTTGTAAATGAGAGGGAATTCCTACCCAAGTCAAAAAATAGGTCAGTTAAGCCCTTTGACATAAATCACCCAGATCACATCAGTCGTAAAGCTGAAGAGACTAGGGGCCTGATTTCAACTTGGGCAGCCAAAATTGTTTACTTTGTTTTATTACTATTTTATGGTAATTAACAACTCAATAGTTACCACCCTTATTACGTGCTTTTAACAAAAAATATCACAGAGAAATAGGTTATTTCCATTTGACAGAAGGAAGCAGGGATCAGAGAGATTAAGAAACATGGTCTCGGGCTTCCCTGAGAGATTAAGAAACATGGTCTCGGGCTTCCCTGGTGGCGCAGTGGTTGAGAGTCCACCTGCTGATGCAGGGGACGCGGGTTAGTGCCCCGGTCCGGGAAGATCCCACGTGCGGCGGAGCGGCTGGGTCCGTGAGCCGTGGCCGCTGAGCCTGCGCTCCGCAATGGGAGAGGCCACAGCAGTCAGAGGCCCGCGTACCGAAAAAAAAAAAAAAAAAAAAAGAGAGAAACATGGTCTCAATTGCAAAGCTTGTAAATGACAGAAGTAGGTTCTAAAGCAGGTCTGCATGACTCCAGATTTTCAAACATTTATCATAGTTTTGTTCTTTGTTTTTACTAATGTGATACATTTTGGATGTAAGAGCATAGGTAAATTGACTTTAATTTTTTTAATGTAAATCAAGGACAAAGAGAGAGAGACATTATACAAAATTTCCTTTCTAGTCTAATGTCTGATGTCACATACTATCTATACTGCCTGAGGAAATATATATGTGTAGATAGGTGTCACAGAGAGAGTCAAAATATAAACCAACCCTACAAAACCTTCAGGAGCCAATCAAAAACATTATTGGGTACTATCAATGAGTACTCATTAAGTAAATAAAAATAACATTAAAAACTACAAGTAAAGAACAAGCGTAATTTATCACTAAATTGGTATTAGAGATAAAAAGTAGGGCAGAGGTCCAAAGGAAGGGGATAGTAACAACTGGTCAGAGAAGGAAACTTAGACCTAGAAGAAATTATGTAAGTAGAAAGCACATGGAGGAACACAGAAGGTGAAAACTTACAGATGAGAATATTACCATGAGCAAAGGAACTAGAATAAGAAAGCTGTATTAAACTGACAGGCCAGCTAGGAAACTGTCCTGGTGTCTATCTACAAAAGGCACTAAGTTATCAACAGGATCAATCATAAATATGATGCTAAGAGCTCAGTCCACAACTTTGTGAATACTCAACAACATGTAGGCCAATTCTACTCCCACTGAAGAAGAAAATACCTAGCTGGAATAAAAATTAAAATAAGTGAAAATCTTTGTCGTTGCAGATGCCACCCCCAATAATGTTGAACAAATACTTCAAGAATGTTGCTAAATTACTAGCCTGGTTTGGGAGGTTCAGTAATCAGCTTATATAAGAAAACTAAATGTTTCCATCCAGCCTGACCTGGGAGAATGAGTGAACAAATATGGCTGGAATAAAGAAAGTACTTAGAGTTTAGAGTCAATTTGTAAAGGTTCTTAAATGACCAAATAGTATCTTTAAACCAACAGTCCTTACCTGTACCTATTACCCCAACTACTCAGAGACAGACTTCCAAAGTATGTCTACAGATGTTATCTCCCCCGTATCTTCTTTTGTTCACTCCTCAATCCATTCCACTCTGGCCTCTGGCCCTCACAGACATTGAATTACTCCTATTAAGGTCATTGATGGCTTCCATGTTGCCATGTTAATGGATCTATCTTTCTGTCCTCACTGTATTTCTTGGCAGTATCTGACAGAGTTAGCTCCTTCCCTCATGAAACACTGCAGGACGTTGGCCACCCCTGTTCAGTCTTCCTTTCTAGCTCCCTGCCTTTCCCAGAGATCCAAATGACAGAGTTCCTCAAGATGTTACACAAACATCCGTCTTTTCTCCCTCTACACATTCTGTCTAGCTAATCTCATCTTTCCCATGGCTTAAATATGGTCCATATGATGCTATCTCTCCAATTTACATCTCTGGCTTAGACCTACCCTTTGTATTCCAGTCTTTTCTATTCAATATTTTATTTGCCATCTTCACTTGGATGTCTCACAAGAGGCCAAAGTTAGCTTGTCTGATATTGAATTCTTATTTTACTTCAAAATATGTTCCTTACCTACTCTCCCACTCTCAGTAAAAGGTAGGCTAAGAACCTAGAGAATGTCTTTATATTTCCCTCTCCTTCACCTCCCAAACCAGTCTATTAATTCCTGTTAATTTTGCCTCCAAATTATATCTTGTCTCTGTTTCTCTCCAATTCCAGAACCACCACTATAGACCAAGACAGCTCTTTCTCATAGAATGCCTCCTAACCTGTCTCCTTCTGTTTCTCTCTTCTAATCCATTCTACACAGAGCAGCAGAGTAAACTCCTAAAAATTAAAAATGTAAACCAAATCTTGTTCACATCTGCTTAATACCCTGCAGAGTTTCTCATTTTAATTGGAATGAAATCCAAAGGCTTTACATGCCTTAGCCTCTGATTATATCTTCTCTTAGACCTCTCTCCCCCTGCTCACCATACATCAGCTGCACTGGCCTTCTTTCAGTTCCTAGAACAGGCCAACCTCTGTGCTTGAGAGGCTCTTCTCAAGAGTATTTACATGGCTAGCTGCTTTTAATCCTAGTGGGTTTGGCTTAAACTACACTAGCTCAGAAATCCCTTTCTGACCACTGAGTAGAATTCTTTTTCCACAACACCACAATTATTTTCTGTGATAGCATATGACTGGTTTCCTTCATAGCACTTTATAATTTCAAATGCATCTTCACATTCAGAACTTTTAACTGGTTCATTTTCCTAATCTCTTTATTCTTTTTTCTCAGAAGTGATTATGTCCTTTTATCTCTTAAAGGAACCTCACCATTTGTACTGTATTTTATTTTTTAGTCTGTGTGAAGCTTTCTCATTCTTTTAAACTCCCTTTCCTCCTTCCCCAAGTCCATCTCCTTTCATTGCTCCACGACCAACCATTCTAATGTTTTAGGTATCTCTTTAATTGTATATGTCCTTTATAAGTATGCAGTGCTAATTTCCTGAGCATGGATGTGTAATTTACATAAATGTTACCGGTTTGTAGAGTTCATTCTATTTCTTACTGTTTTTACTCAGCTACATGTTTCAGAAATCTATGTTGTTCTATGTCCATTTAGCCATAGTTTCTAAGCGCTACATACTGTTCCATTGTATTCGATCTCTTTGTTGCCTCAAGCTCCCCACTACCACTAACAAGCCTACAACAAATATCTTTGCACACATTCTTTATGGAACTGCTACTCTGGGGCGGGGGGAATCCAGGCATTTACATGCCACAGCAAATGTCAATATTTAATTTGACTAAGTGCTGCAAAATTGCCCTCCAGGGGCTTCCCTGGTGGCGCAGTGGTTGAAAGTCCGCCTGCCGATGCAGGGGACGCGGGTTCGTGCCCCACTCTGGGAAGATCCCACATGCCGCGGAGCGGCTGGGCCCGTGAGCCATGGTCGCTGAGCCTGCGCGTCCGGAGCCTGTGCTCCGCAATGGGAGAGGCCACAACAGTGAGAGGGCCGCGTACTGCAAAAAAAAAAAAAAAATTGCCCTCCAGAATGCCTGCTCCAATCTACATTCCTACCAGGGTTCCTATAGTCTCATATCCCAAGTGGTATTTGGTATTTATCTTATTTTCTAATTTTTTTGCTGATTAGGTAAGTATAAGGTGATATTCCATTGTGTTCTTTAATATGCATTTTTCCAATTACCATGTGTTTGAGCATCTCCTTCTGTATCTGTTAGCTATATGGAATTTCCTTTCTATTCCTAATCCTTATTCATTTTTTAACTGAATTTCAAAAATAGATTCTGGACTTTCTTTTAATTGTTTTCTTAGGCCCATGATCTTCTATTTTTAGATTCTGTAATGTACTTTTTGGCATCAATCTTCTTTATTTATTTGATGATTTGGGGTCGTGAACTCATTTTCCACAACGGAATTTTCCTGAGTATGTTCTAAGTGTTGGTGTCTCACCACAGAGCTTGGTGGCCTTGGTTCTCCATGGAGATTTCTGAGGTGTTGTCCTTAGATTACTGATGAAGTCTCCTGCCTGCTCTATTCCACATGGGCTGCTTCACAGGATTCAGTGCAAGGAAAATTCACTTTCTCATTTTGGAGAGTGATTATGTATTAATTAACTTTCTAAGAATATTGGTACTGTAAGAAGAAGCGTTTCAAGCATGTACTCACTCCAATCTCTCACAACTGGCCTTCGTTGTGGGAAGGGATTTTTGTTTGTTTACTTACACATTGTCTCTCATCTACTAAAGTATTAGCTCTGTGAAGGCAGAAATTATGTATGTTTCACACAACACATCCTAGTATCATTAGTACCTAGAACAATGACTGCCTCTGATAGTTACTAAAAATATATTTCTGAATGAAAGAGTGAATAAAACATGTAGCCCAGTGTTTCCTCCACAGTTGGGATCTCGATAAATGTTAAATCCTTGATTTTCCCTCTTCTCCCTGATATTTAGTAAAATTACTACAGTGATACACAGAATGTATTAGAGGTGTGAAAAACAAAAAAGACAAAAAAAGCAAACATTGCCTTCAAAACAGAAAGGTGGCAATGCAAATACATAAAAGTTTTCTTATTGAAATTTGTTGAAAATGAGGGGACAAAACTTAAGATTATGAAAGGAGAAGTGGTGTCAGGGGAATGAAAAGAAAGACCCAAAAATAACTGTAGGATGATTAGCTTGAATAATAGATTACCTGAAAAAGAAATAAGATAGGAAGTGTTATACATGTTGAATCTGACCTACTAAGAGGACACACAAGCTAGTAGTTGTTAAGCAGGCTTTGTATATGTAGATAAGAGTGGTTATAAATGTATACCTATAAATTCCAGAGTTATCTGCCTATTGTACGTAACTGAAATCATGAAGGTACCAACAGTTTCCTCAAGAAAAAGGTATATGTAGACTAAACTAGATGGCTGATAATCAAATCCAGTAAACCACCACGTGGAGAAGGCAGGATTACAAAGATACTTAAAAGGAAACACACCACCAAAATTGGTCATACAGGTACATTTTGTCAAAGGAGAGAAATTCTAGGAGTGAAGATCTACAAGGCCAAGATAATATCTTACATTTATCAAGCATTATAAATGTACCACACACTGTTCTGTTTTAGGTTTGACCATCTAAGACTGGTCCAGAATGACCTCAGATGAACAAATTGAATTCACCTCCACATGCTTTTTATTATTAAAACTATTTTGGGAGGGGGGTGTCTGTGAGTTGGGGGAAGTTTTAGGTTCACAGCAAAATTAAGAGAAAGGACAGAGATTTCCCATATATTCCCTGCCACTACACATGCATATACTCTCCATTATCAACTTCCACCGCCAGAGTAGTACCTTTGTTCCAATTGATGAACCTACATTGTCGCATCATCACTACCCAAAGTCCATGGTTTACATTACGGTCCACACTGGGTATTATACATTCTACAGGTTTGAACAAATGGATAATGACATGTATGCACTATTGTAGTATCACACAGTATTTTCACTTCCCTAAAAATCCTCTGTGTTCCACCTATTCATCTCCCCCCACTTTCCTGGAAACCACCGATCTTTTTATTATCTCTATAGTTTTACCTTTTCAGAATATCCTTTAGTTGGAATCATACAGTATGTAGTCTTTTCAGATTGGCTTCTTTCACTTGGTAATAAGCATTTAAGTTTCTTCCATGTCTTTTCATGGCTTGATAGCTCATTTCTTTTTACCACTACTAATATCCCATTGTCTGGATATACCATGGTTTATTTATCCATTCATCTAGTGAAGGACATCCTCATTGCTTCCATATTTTGGCAATTATGAATAAAGATGCTATAAACATCCATGTGTATTTTTCTGTGTGGATATAAGCTTTCAACTCCTTTGGCTAAATACAAAAGTACATGACTGCTGGATGGTATAATAAGAGTATGTTTAGCTTTGCAAGAAACTACCAAACTGTCTTCCAAAGCGGCTATACCATTTTGCAGTCCCACCAGCAATGAATGATATTCTACATCCTTACTAGCATTTGGTGGTGTCAGCATTCTGGATTTGGCCATTTTAATAGGTGTGTAGTAGTAGTTCATTGTTATATTCATTTGCATTTCCCTGATAACATATGATGTGAACATCTTTTCTTATGCTTATTTACCATCTGTATATCTTCTTTGGTGAAGTGTCTTTTAAGGTTTTTGACCCGTTTTTAATTGGGTTGTTTTCTTATTGTTGAGTTTTAAGAGTTCTTTGTATGTTCTGGGTAAACGGTCCTTTATAACATGTGTCTTTTGCAAATATTTTCATGCAGTCTGTGGCTTGTCTTCTCATTCTCTTGACATTTGTCTTTCAGTTTTTAATTTTAATGAAGTCCAGATTTTTAACAATTTCTTTCATGGATTGTGCTTTTGGTGATGTATCTAAGAAGTCATCACCATACCTAAAGTCATCTAGATTTTCTCCTATGTTATATTCTAGGAGTTTTATGACTTTGTGTTTTACATTTAGGTCTGTGATCCGTTTTGAGGTAAATTCTGTGAGGAAAATGAAGTCTATGTGTACATTCGTATTTTTGCATGTGGATGTCCAGTTGTTCCAGCATCATTTGTTGAAATGACCATCTTTGCTACATTGTTCCTCATCTAAGACCAGTCAACTGTATTTATGCGCAACTGCTTCTGGGCTCTCTATTCCATTTCATTGATCTATTTGTCTATTCTCTCGCCAATACCGCACTATCTTGATTACTGTTGTTTGGTAGAAAGTCTTGGTGCTGAGCTGTTAGTCCTCTGACTTTGTTCTCCTTTAATACTGTGTTAGCAATTCTGGGTCTCTTGCCTTTCCATATAAACTTTAGAATCAGTTTGTCAATATCCACAAAATAATTTGCTAGGATTCTGACTGGTATTGCATTGAATCTATAGGTCAAGGTGGGAGGGATTTAAAAATATTTATTCTTTCTATCCATGAACATGGAATATTTCTCCATTTATTTAGTTCTTTTACTTCATTCACAAGAATTCTGTAGTTTTTCTCATATAGATCTTGTACATATTTTGTTAGATTTATACCTAAGTATTTCATTTGTGGAGTGTTACTATAAAGAGTAGTGTGTTTTTAATCTCAAATTCCACTTGTTCATTTCTGATGTACAAGAAAGTGACTGGCTTTTGTATATTATCTGTGTCCTACAATCTTGCGATAATCACCTATTAATTCCAGGAGGGCTTATATGTACCCTTTCAGATTTTCTACATAGATGTTCATGTACTCTGTGAACAAAGACCATTTTATTTCTTCCTTCCCAATCTCTATATTTTTTCTTTTTTTTTTTTTTCTTATTGCACTAGCTAGAATTTCTTTTATGATGTTGAAAAGAAGTAGTGAGAGGGCTCCACACGACAGATCATCCTGTATCAGACCAGCCCAGGCTTGTTCATAGTAGGTTCAGGGTTCCAGGAAAGAGCAGAAGAGTGCAAGGTTTTTTGAGACCTAGGAACCAAACTGGCACAACACCTCTCTTCCCCATTCTATCATCTAAAGAAAATTACTAAGGTGGTCCAGTTTCAAGAATAATTAAACAGATCCACTTCCCAAGGGGAGAAGTTTGCATAGTCACATTGCAGAGGACAAGACTGAAAGGAAGCCATCAGTTGGGGCTATCAATCTACCTCAAAGGTAAAAAGAACTTTCTAGGTCAAAAATCCTTTTGCAAGAAAGGTTGAGGACTCAACAGAAAGAGGATATTTTATTCTGGGTTTATTTTCTTGACATTAGAACTTGTGCATCAGTGTAGGAGTTCACTCGTTATTGAGTGCAGACTACCTATGCAGTACTTCACAACATGCTGGAGACTCGGGATAAGGAGACAGCAGCCCTATCCCCAAGATCTAGGAAAGTATACAGACAAGCCAACAAATGTTTATAATAAAGTATGGTAAACTTATGATGAAGAAGCCACAGAGTCAATGGGATCAGGGAAAGCAAAGCTTGTAACATAAGTAGGTACGAGAAGGAAGTCTGGAAAGGAAAAATTGAACATGTAGAAAGAAGATAATTATCTAGATGTTTTTTCTTTTGTTCTATTCTAATGATAAAGGGCATATCTGGGACCAAATTTCATCAAGATTAAATGTTATCACCTCTCTCTTGACTTTTCTGTGGTCTCTGTTCCACATATCCTGGTCACCACCACACTAACTATGTCCCCCATAACTCTTATTGAGTACATACCAACTAGTTTACCCTCTAACCACTTCATTTCTCTCTATTCTTCTGCTTCTAGGATTCACTGGGGTACTTACATCTCCCTCTCCTGTGTCTATGCTTCATCTCCAACACCTTAGGCTTCATAGAGAGAACAGATTTTTACTTTTGTTTTTGTTATTAATAAGGACAGTCCATAGTAATTTGTCTGACTTCATATTCTCCCAACTACTGTGATGACCCCACCAAAAAGAAAAAAACAAAAATTTTATAAACGAATGCAAAATTAATGCTAGAAAATGCTAGAAAAATGCCACAGGATACAATTAATTTTGCTACTCTTTAAAAGAAAGGATTAGTATAAAGGACTATAGCCAAATGGCCTTTGATAACAAAAAATAAAACAAAGCATGTAAATACATGGCATGAAAATACTTGTAGGTGTCTCTAATAACACTTCTTTGGTCTGTGAAGTTGCAGAATGAAACACAAACTCTCTGCTAATTTCATTAGGGATCTATTAAGCTAGCAGGATCTATTAAGCTGATATACAAATGGAATAACTGTCTTCATCCACAGCAGGACAATTTACCAGAAGAAGAAACCATTTAGATGACACAATTAAGTTATATTTCTTCTCCTTTTACTCCAGAAAAATTAAGAAGATAAACATTAATTTTACTTATGAGTTTATTTCAGAGTTCTCCCTTATTTTCCCTTCTTGCCTAGCTTTACCGTCATTTACTGTCAAGCTCCTTCTATATACATCAGACACTCTTGGCTTCCTATCCAACAGTCATTGCCCCTCTCTTCCTTCCTCATGAACATTGGTCCCAGTCCTAGCCTAGATGTGGAGCCTTAAATATCCTAGCCAATCAGAGTAGTTCCAGTCCTCACAACAACCTGTGTTGTGATTTTGTCCAGTGAAACAGAAGTGCAAATATACTGGGAGGTTTCTGGAAGAAGTTTCTACTGTCATAAAAAGAGACAAGGAAAAATGGTTACACTTTTGCTGGATGTCATCATATCTCCATGTGATACCTGGGACTGTAGCAACCATCTTGTAGCCACATGGGAAAGAAGCCTCCATAACGAAAACAGCAGAGAGACAAGATAGAAGGAACCTCTATCCTTGATGACTTCACTATATCCCCTAATTAACCAACCTTGGAGCAGCCCTATTCTACATGACAAAATACATTTTTTATATATAAACTTTTGAGGGTTTGCGTTTTTCTGTTACATATAGCAAAAAGTATTCCAACCAAATAATCCACACTAAATACAATTTTTTATTGTGAAATCTTGTAGGACATAATTTGGGCAGAGTGGTTATACATCAAACTGCTCAGCATTTACTTATTAGAAGGACCTCAGCAACATGGGATGATGAGACCTCTATAACTTAATTAGCTTAGTAGTTATCATGAAGCAATCCAGACAAACCAAAATCATAAGACAGAGGTGTAAACTTGTCTTCAAAATACTGTTATTACTATACTGAAATGTTTCAAATTTTGTGACTACAGAGACAAAATAATGATGCAAAGTTGTAATAAATTAATGATTTCTAGAGCCAATAAAATTATTCTTTTTAAAATGGAAACAAATGTTTCTTTATTGATACTGTACATAAAAATTTACAGATGACATGTAAAGAGCAAAACATATGTTTCACTAGCCTCATATCAGAGGCAATGTACTTTAGTAGTCATGCTAAGGAATCTGGACTCATTCCCCAGTCCCTAAAATTGCTGTTGATTATAGGAGCGACCTTTGAGACGAACGTGGATTAAATTCCCAAGATTCACTGAAAGAAACTGAGCAGCAAAGACAGTTCCTCTTTGAAATTCTCACCTGTTCTTGCTGCTTATGACCAAAAATGTTGCAGCTATGGCTATTGCCATTTATAAGGTAATCATGAAATACCAGCACTGTCTATGATGACAAAATATGGGATTCTGAGTTGCCTGCAGAAATTCTGCAGAATAATACAGCAAACACCATGAGGAGTGACCTAAGTGAGAATTAGCAATGCTCTGCCATCCAACTGTGTGACCTTGGGCACATCCCACCTCTGATCTTCCTATAAAACAAAGGAATTGAGACAGATGACCCTTGCAGTCCTTTTCCCTTCTCACATTTCATCACTATTATCACCACCACAGATTTAGGATAGACTGCACGTTTTGATTACATCCTAGGAACTGGGCTAAGTGCTTTACATACTAGGTCTCATTTAATTATCTCAATAGCCCTATGAAGCAAGTACCTACTTTCCATTCTGAGAATTAGAAAACTCAGGCTCAGAGAGATTAAGTGATTTTCTCAGCACACCGGCTGAAATGTCTATACTTTCCTACTCTAGATTGCTTATTTCGAGTCACTAACAAATGACTAAGTATAGAACAAGTCTGAAACCTATTATGATGCACCCCTGGTGTGGTACTTTGCTCTCAAAACTAGACATCTGAACCATGTCAACACATTTTAAAAGGAAATAAAAACTAGAAAAAAAAACTCATTAGTAGAAAGTGGTAAGATCAAGTTTCAATATCTTTTTTTAATCAATATGTACAATTTGCCTACCTAAAGAGAAATCTTTGTAATTTTTTCCATTATACTTTAAATGTGCATCTGTCTTTCTAAACGGTCTCATCATATACTCCATGTATTGCTCTTTATGGTCAACAACAAAAACAAACTTTTGAAGTAAGTAATATATCATTTTATTTTCTGTCATATTTTTGCTTTTTTTAGTTTCTAGTTCAATTAACAGTTGGACAGCCAACACAAGTATCATTTTATTTTGAAAAATGAGAGTCTGCTCTAGATACCACCCACTTGCCATTGTAATAGAATTACTGATTATATATACCCTTCTCAAAAGAAAGAGAGGATACACAATTGCCTCCCACCATTGTGATAGCACATGGCAATTACAGTTAGCACCTAGAGAAACAGTACATAAATGCCATCCACTAAACTAACAGAGAGAGAGAGAGAGATTAGAGGCATAATAGCCAAAGCAGTAGAGAGAATGAACAACCCTCAGTCCTTATTCTGAGCAGAAAAGAAGGCAATCTACACTCAGAAGCACCATCTCAAGAGAAATCTTTTGTTGAAGGATGTCTCATATTATGTCTTTTACAAGATCCTTTTGCTCACTCTCCAGAAGAAACAGGAAAAGGTGAATATAAAATTGAAAAACAAAAGGGGTTTAGCCAGCCCACAGGTACCAAGAAAACAAAATATGATGACTTCACCAGTGACAATTATGACTTTATATACAGCGAAGTTTTAGAAAGCAAGACATGAAATTGATATTTCCTTTGGAAGTTTATCTTTTCCTAGAAAATCAGATTTATACCCATAGTCAGTTATCACATGGCGGTGGGGATTATAAAACATAGATGTTCTCACGATAATACAGGCCTTGGGCTATAAACTATTTCAACATACAGATTTTAAGACACTCTTCATCTTCACATCTTGCTATTTTTTTTTATGTTTAATACAATGTTTCACCAGGCATATAATTCCTTCCTCCAAATTTGTCAGTACTTTAGAAGAAAAGGAGGGCTGATTTTTCTATTTTTACTAATAGAAATTTATGGCAATGAAAATGTGTGCTCTTAAAGAGACAGATTAAGGCTGATTCCTGCACTGCTGATTGATAGCTGTGGGCCTGGCTGGGCTGGGTTTATATAGATGTTTCTTATAAAAACAAATAAATACCCACATTTGCTATGCTAGTTCCTATTTTTAAAACAAACAACCCCCCAAAAAACTTCTGAGTCCCTGCAACACAAAACCCAGCCAATGCATGAGCAGAATTTGTATTAGTGTCATGGAGCCATGGAATGTTCCATATTTGTGCTTCTCATGTTTAACCACATATGTGCTTCTCAGCAATATAATCCATAAAGCATACAGTCTGCACAATCTGCAGAAGCATGAATTGTGCTACAAGGAAACAAAATTTTTGAAGTTACAATGTTGTGATGTTTGTAGCAGGGCTGGTAGATTGAAAAGCCCATGAAGAGACAGTAATGTTTCTTTTTCACAAAGAAATCTACATAATGAAAGAGACTGTGGCATGTGGCAGCATAATGCGTAATACTACATCATTTTTTTTTTTTTTTTGGCTGCATGGCTTGCAGGATCTCAATTCCCTGACCAGGGACTGAACCTTGGCCACGGCAGTGAAAGTGCAGAGTCCTGACCACTAGACCACCAGAGAACTCCCTCAAATTCTTAATACACCAATTACTATCCTTATCATAGACTGAACAAGTATCTTTGACACATTTTTATCCCTGCCTTTGCTTCATATGTTTACAGAAAACAAACATACTGAGGGTTCACTCTTCTTACTGAAAGTAAAGATCTTTATATACCTCGGAGAAAGAAAACCAACAACAACAAAATACATAGAATAAGATTACAAAGCATTTAATTGTTAAGGTCATCAGCCCATATTCTGACAGTTCCTCCACTGGAAAGGCTTGGTGTCAGAATCTGAAAATACAATATTCTGCACCATTCAAGTTTCCAAAGGAACCCATAATTTCCCCAGTGAGCCAGTTAAAATAGTAACAATAACCATCAACAACATTTATAAAGTACCTAATATGGAGTGGGCACTATTCTAGGATCTCTACATGTGTGTACCTCTCACCTAATCCTCACAATAACCTTTTAAAGAGAAATTGTTACTTATCCACATATCATGCTGATTTTCAAAGTAACCCATTTGGGGAAGAAATGAGATCCCAGGAGTATTAAAGCCAATCTGGGCTATGTGTGGCATTTCCCAACATGGTCATTTATATGGTTGTCCAAGCAATAATTATACAGCATCATTAGCATCTATAAACCAATATATTGACAGGAAAATCAGAGTAGGTTAATGGCATCACATCCCTGTCAACTCTTCTACCATGATATATTTTTCAGTTCTTATCGAAAATAAATAAAAACAATAGCATTATATTTAAACATTTTATATCATAAAAGTGTTATCTAAGATATGAACCACTGTCTTTGAATGTCCCTTAGACTAAGACTCATACAATCAATTCCTTCTATATGGAGAAGAAGTTTTAACTCTGCACAACTACAAATGGGTCCTTTATTAGACACTGAAAGCTGTGTTATATAATCTGTTTCCCTCTTTGCTTGGCTACCGGGAAGATAAAAATTAAGGTCCTTAATACAACTATGTCCGCTTCTTCAGTTTAGGTTTTCTAGTATAGTATTTTCCTCCTGTTATGAGATTATGAGCTTGTAATGAGCTAATAGCCTGTTCATTCATCTTCACTAGGCTTCCCTCTAGCCCACTGGTTAAAAAGTACTATGTTGGGAAAATACTCCCCCCAAATACTGACATAAGTTTGGGATGAACACTGAGGAATTATAGTTTCTAAAAGCTTCCAGGTGAGTCTAATGTTCAGCCAGGACCTAGAACTATTAACACAGCCCTTTCAGCTCAGATCAAGAGTTAAATGGAATGCTGTAGGATTGCTGTGGAATAGTTTCAACTGAAAACAAAAAAAAAGATAAAAAAGAAAAAATCAGAAGCCCACTATGCAGCAAACCATCTTGCCTTGCTAAAAAAAAAAAGGTGTTCCAGAAAATTCGAAAGATCAGTCTACACACCACCATCCTCTTATATACAGCGTCTAGACATCATCAGGGACACTCACTCCCTTTTGGTGAAGCAGAGTATAAAGCATCATTAACTGCCCCTAATACTCATCTTACTATGCAGGAGGAGTCAGAGTCGTCATTCAGTTCACTCCCTCAGCGAGGGGCACAGTAGAGGCCCTTGCACGCTTCCCTCCTATCTACTATGAAGGAAATGGAGGCATTTTTCTTGATTTGCTAAGTCATTTGCTGAGTCGCTAAAGCTGCCAGGAGCAGGGAACCACACTAGTGAAAAAACAAGCAAAGCTGAGAGCAGGCATGGCTAAGATTCGAGAGTCTCTTCAATCAAGAGGAAGTAGTGTGGGTGCTCAACAGCGCATGAGGACCCTAGAAGCAAAAGGTCTCATCTTTCTAATCTTTGGTAGCAAGACAACTGGAACTGTGCACACAGAGCTGAGCAGAGCCCCCAGAGAATAAATTACTACACTGCAGCTGAAAATCAGAACACAGGATCTGGTCACTCAGAGAATCAATAACCAGTTTCACACAAGTGCAGCAGTGACCAAGAGGGACTGAATACCAAACTCACCTCCTACAGATTTATGGCCACATGTATGCAGATATCCCCAGCCACCACTCTAACTGTGGAGAGTCACAGTCTAGTCATACGCTCACACATCAACAGTCCAGGGCAAGGATGGGAAAGCAGGCCCAGGAGGGAAGGAGAGTATGAGAAAGTAAGTTTGAACCTTGCAGGTTTATACTTTCCAGAAACTCCCCCTTACATCCAACTAGACTATGTTGAAGTTGAGACTGATCTTATAAATTGGGAAGTGGCTAAGGTTTGGCTATCGAAAAAAAAAAAATCACAGGATTGGGCTGATATTTAAACTGAAATGAAATAAAATGCAAACTGTCTTCTTAAGGAAGCTTAGGTACTTCAAAGCCAAGTACTACAGCTTGGGGAGAGTTTCAAATAAGAATACTTCACATTTGCACATATCTAGGTGGTAACTATTTAATCAAGCTTCACCATAACTGTAACATTCTCCATTTCCATTTGTGTTTGTTAAACTGAGGCATATTAAAAAATTTAAGAGTTTATTTGAACACAACTGGATTTGACCAGGGCTGCTATAGCAGATCCTCAAGTGAACAGGCATCTAGGCTTTTTTGATTTCTCTGCTCCAACCTCCTTTGAACATGGCTGCCAACCTCAAGGTCATAAGATGCTACAGGATGCTTCCAAATTCCAGGAAGAAAGAAGGCAAAAGAGAAAAAATCCAAATGTGCTCATCCTTGTTGTTTCAGTCCCTGTTAGAGAGATGTCCTGAAGTCCACCCATGGCTGTCCACCTGCCTCATGATGGCCACATCTAGATGCAAGCCAGGCTGGAAATGCAGCCTTTTAGCTGGGCATGTCACCAATCCAAATAAATCCAGGGCTCTGTTACTAAAGAAGAGGAGAATAGATATTGCAGAGACAACTAGCAGTTTCTGGTACTTTTCCTAGGTCATGCATTTAGTTGCCATGGGAACAACAAGGAAGTAAGGTTGCTAGACCTGAGCTGAACCTTCTAGTGCCCAGACCAAGTTCCAGTCTTTGGGAGACCTGCTAAGTGTCAAGATTTCCATCTTCCTTATTTCCTTATCTCATCTTAAAATAAACTCTTTTTTTTAATTAAAAAAAAATGGATTTGAATCAGGTAGCATCAATCTAGCAGATAGAAGAACTGCACAAAATGAAAGACTTTTTTTTCTTTTGCGGTAGGTGGACCTCTCCCATTGCGGAGCACAGGCTCCGGACGCGCAGGCCCAGCGGCCATGGCTCACGGGCCCAGCCGCTCCGCGACATGTGGGATCTTCCCGGACCGGGGCACGAACCCATGTCCCCTGCATCGGCAGGCGGACTCTCAACCACTGAGCCACCAGGGAAGCCCAATGAAAGACTTTTATGTGCAGAAAGGAGCAGGAACAAGGAAGTTATACTAGGCCAAAAAGCAGGTTGGTTATCACAAACTTACTTTCCTTTAGGGGATGGCCGGGACTATCAGGTAGATTATTACTGCTGATCTGGTAATTCCTAATTGACTGGTTTAAGGTTCCATTTCTGGAAGAGCCAAAACTGTAATTAAGTCTCAGCTTGGTGATGTGGGGCTTAACATAAGCAACTCCATTTTGGACCTATTGTCTTGTTCTTAACATGCTTTAAAATTTGGAGCTTTTTCCTTATTACTCATGTTTCAGGAGTTTAGATTTAGTTTTTAATTACCTTTTAGCTGAAAGCTGTTTCAAATGACTTTCAAAGGTCATGATACACAAATAACATTCTGACATTTATTTTGGTCAGCAATGATTAATATAGTATATGACCAGAAAGTATCTATTGAACATATCTACATACTACAAAGATGCACTATTTTGCTATAACTTGGGGTCTTACATGTAATAGGACACTGTATTGATCTTTGAAGTCTTGAGTTATTGTGCTCTTTTAAGTAGTTAAGAACTCATTCTCTGTATTCAGACATATCTAGATTCAAATACATGTCCTACATCAAACTAGCTGTGTATTTTGAGGTAAGATATTTAACCTAAGATTTAGTTTCTTCATCTGTACTCAGGAATCTGATAGGCACCTAATAAGGCTACTGTAAAGATCATACATGATAATGAATGAGAAGTCTAGTACTCTGGACAGTAAGTAGTAAGTACTCCATGAAGTCACCTGTGAGTTACGATTATTTCTGCCATTGAGACAAATGGGAGAAAAGAGGTTGAAAAAACTTTATGTTCAGGCTTTAACAGTAGATAACATAAAATCTAAAATACAAGCAGAAGACAGGAAATATCTTGGGTCCCCCAGTCTATACTGTGGTTCTCTAAGCCATGTGAGTTTGTTCGGATCTCTTACTATATTTGGTCCTGGTTTGCCAACTGGGGATAAAACAAAGATTATTGTGAGGATTAAATTGATATCTACAAAGTGATTATCCTGATGCTAGGCACACAATAGGTGCCCAGAACATGTTAGCTACAATTGTTACCTGTCAGGAAAAATGTCTTTCCCCTAAAAGTTAGGGGGGATAGGGCTAGAAAATACCTAGAATAAAATGTAAATGTGAGGCCTTAATTATTTAAATGTTGAGTGGAAGTCAATGACATTTCCATTAAAATGCAAATGTGCATTGGAATTCCTGCAGGGGTACATTGCAAAGAGGAATGGGCTTCAGAGTGCAGAGAGCAGCAGTGGGATCCTTGTGATGAGATGACAGGCATGAGGATAAAGAGTAGGAGTGGGTGCTGTACTAAGCTGGTGTGTGCTTTGAGAAGAAACAAAAAGTGAAAGTAGAAGCTACCAAAGATGTGCTCCAGCACCTTGGGGATTGACAGGGGACACAGAGGCTGAGAAAATTAGTCCTCCTACAGAAAATTAGCTCCTCTGAGGATGCCAGGAGATGCTGGCTGACTTGGAGGGGAGGCCAAGAACTCAGCCTGGTTGTCACCACAATCCAAATTAGAACCACGACCAAGAAAGCTTCAGTTCACTAGAGACAGTAGTTTGAAAGTGAAACATTATTAGTTTCTTAGGGATGCCATAACAAATTACCACAAACTTGGAGACTTAAAACAAGAGAAATGTATTCTCACTGTTCTGGAGGTGAGAAGTCCAAAATCAAGGTGTCAGCAGGGCTGCACTACCTCTGGAGACTCTAGAGGAGAATCCTTCCTTGCCTCTTTTAGCTTCTGGTGGATGTTGACATTCATTGGCTTCTGGCCACAGTACTGCAAACTCTGCTTCTATCTTTACATTGCTTTCTCCTCTATGCCTGTCTTCTCTTCTGTCTCTTATAAAGAGCCTTGTAATTGGATTTAGGGTCCTTCTGAGTAATGCAGGATAATCTCATCTCAAGATCCTTCAAAGACCCGTTTTCGAAATACAGGAATATTCACAGGTTCCAGGGATTTGGATATGGACATCTCTTTTGGAGGGCCAGAATTTAAACCACTACGGTCCATCCTCTGAAACCCAAATTCATTTCTGTCCCATGCAAAAAATGCATTCAATTCATCTCAAGATTCCCCCCAAGACACCAAATGTGAACCTATTACAGCATCAACTCTAAGTAGAAAATTACATCTAAATATCACTAGTTCAAAAGTCCCAAATCTCATCATCTAAATCAGGTACTCTATGTGTGATTCATCCTGGGGCAGAATCCTCCATCTGTGGACCTGTGAAACTTAAAAGCAAGTTACCTGGGCTTCCCTGGTGGCGCAGTGGTTGAGAGTCCGCCTGCCGATGCGGGGGACGCGGGTTCGTGCCCTGGTCCGGGAAGA
Organism: Platanista minor; assembly: GCA_004363435.1. Classification (NCBI taxonomy): domain Eukaryota; kingdom Metazoa; phylum Chordata; class Mammalia; order Artiodactyla; family Platanistidae; genus Platanista; species Platanista minor. The sequence continues at coordinate 53,478 of RJWK010000522.1, read as the reverse complement.
TCCCACTTGCCGCGGAGCGGCTGGGCCCATGAGCCATGGCCGCTGGGCCTGTGCGTCCAGAGCCTGTGCTCCGCAATGGGAGAGGCCACAACAGTGAGAGGCCCGTGAACCGCAAAAAAAAAACCAAAAAACACAAAGCAAGTTACCTGGTCTCAAAATACAATGACAGAAAAGGCATAGGTTAAAAATGTTAGACATTTCCATTCTAATAGGGAGAAACTGGAAGGAATAAAGGAGTTACCTATCTCCAAAAAAGTTTGAAATGCAGCAAGGGAAATTTCATGAGGTTTCAAGGCCTGAGTATAATCCTCTGTGACTCAAGGCTACTTGGCATCCATTCAAGGCCTGCAGTTCTGTCCTTTGGGCCCACAGCTTCTAGATAGGCCTCTGTGGCAGCTTTGTAGGCCTCTCAGCCTAAAGCTTATGCCTCTGCCTGTGGGATCACTCACTGCTCTGCCCTTGGAGTCATCCTCCTTTTTCTTGAAGGGTACCACCTGTTTGCAGGCAAGTAGCTCTATCAACCTGTTCCCTGCCTACAGACTCCTGGGAGTCCAATGGCCTTCTTTCATTTTATCCTGTCTCTGTCCCTTTTAGTCCAGGCTTACAGTGTGTCTGCTGATATATTATTCTTACAAACCTGGTGGGTCTCCTGTGTATGTCAAGGGGATTCATTTCATTAGGAGTGGGTCCTCCACAGATCTTTCCTGGATAACTCCATCTCTATTCCTGGCTTCTGCGGAGATTGTTATGTGAATCCATGATTTACACATGTAATCTCTTCAAGCAAAATGTGACCTAGCCCCACCACTGGCTTGTCTCCAGAGAATGCTTTCCTAACAGTGAATCTCCTAACATTAGCACTTTTTGCAATCTGGATAGGCTGTAAATTTCTCAAATCATCAAGTGCTGGTTTCTTTTGCCTTAACAGTTCCTTCCTCAATTTATCTCTTTCCTCTTTAATTTTACTGTAGTCAGAAAAAAAGAAAGCAGGCCACATATTCAACACTTTACTTGGAAATCTCCTCAGCTAAATATCCAAGGCCTTCACTTCTAAGTTTATTTTCCACCTATACAGCAAGGATCACGTTTGCTCTACCTGATAATAAAATGTTCTTCATTTCCTTCTGAGTCCTCACAAGAAACACCCTTAACATTCATATTTCTATGAACACTCCTCACTTCCTTCAGAGCACTCACTAGAATCCAGGCTTTTTCTATCATGCACCTCAAACTTCTCCCAGCCTCTAGCCATCATCTAATTCTAAAACCTCTTCCACACTTTTAGGCATTTGTTACAGCAACACTCCCTTCCCAGTACCAAAATCTGTATTAGTTTCCTATGGCTGCTACAACAAACTATCAGCAATTTGATGGATTAAAACAACATAATTGTATTCTCTCTCAGTTTTGGAGGCCAAAGTCCCAAGTTAAGTTTACAGCACGGGCACACTCCCTCTGGAAGCTCTATGGGAGAATACTTCTTGCCTTGTCCAGCTTATTGTGGCTTTCAGAATCCTTGGCTTCCTTGACTTGTGGCCACTTTACTCTTATCTTTGTGCCATCTTCACATTGCCTCTTCCTCTTCTGTCTGTCGAATCTCCCTTGTGTGTCTGTAATAAGTATACTTATATACATGTAAGGGTACTGAATGGAATACCCAGAAAAACCACAACCCTAAGGTCAGGTCCTAAAATAAAAAAAGAGGGGAGGGAGTGGGACTTGTAAATGAAGCAGCAAATGCCTTGCTAAGACTGGTCAGTGTTCAGCTACCTAGACACATGAGTAGCAGGAAAGAGTACTTGTGCTTTACTCTAATGTATCCTGTCTTCATTTGATCACTGCTGGTACCACAGACCACAGCAATATTCAGTTGTGCACTTCAGCTAACATGTACGTCCAACATGTGGACATCTAGAAAGGGTGAGAGGGAAAAGAGGACCACAAAGAGGTGAGACTGAACAGAAGAAAGGTCTAGAACTTGGAGGAATGCATACAATGAGGTGATGCACCCCCAGCCTCATGCCCTGGAACAGAGGCAAAAAAAAAAAAAAAGGTGACAGGAGATTTTCAAATAGGTAAAGAAGGGAATTCACCTGTATTGACATTATGTTCTCTTTTCATCAAACTATCTTCAGTTCCTAGCTGAGCAACTTTCAGAATTTTCACTTAAACCTCTCTGAACTAGAACTGTGCCCAAGCACATTATCTGCCCCATGAAAGCCCCACCTCCCGGCAGGTTGCTCTACTGCTCAGTTTCTCAAGCCACTGCTTCTCTCCAGGGTTTCTAAAATCAGATTTTTGTGATTCTTATACTATATCCCATGCCTATCTAACCTATGACCTACATTCCTTTACTGAACGTTGGAAAATACTATTTTCTGAAGAGGAAAACCAATGAACTAGAAGAGTTAACAAGAAAATTAATACTTAAATGACCTTGACTCTTATAAATAAATGTCCTTTTAAATAAAAGAAATAGTTTTCTTCTAGGTCCCTGAAATTTCAGTCTAGTGTAGGTTTTTATTGTCAATTTATAAAGCTCCTAAAATAGAATTTACCAAGAAAGGAATAGAACACAAACTCAATTAAGTAAACAGTCATCTCCCTTAGTACGTAAAGCAAGTACATCAAAAGGCAACTCTACAGCAAGATGTAGGAGCAAGGTCATATCTTTCTAAGGCTACATTAAGATAAATTTCAAATCTCTCTCCTTAACACCTTGCTAAAGAAAATTGCATTTCTTTCTACTATACTTACTAAAGTTTCTGTGCTTCCTGCCTTTAATGACCAACCTCTTTGACCAGCCTCTGCTGAAATCTCATAAAGATGAACTCCAGTTACAAGCATAGCACAGCGCTGAGGTTGCATAAGCTGACTGCAAACAGCTGTTTGGGGTCCAATGCCTAGATGAGGGAGCCACCTCTCTATTTTAGCTCTGTTTTAGAACTGCCCTTGATTAAACTGACCAAAGAGTATTATTTTCTTTAACATTCTCCTTTTCATCATCAATATCTTTTCTTTCAAAGCATACAGAAAGAAGATCAAAAGAGCTGAGGCTTCTAGTCTGTCTGAAATACTCTGAGCACATTGAATGACCTTGACTAATTGGCGTCTAATGTTTCTGCTGGCTTAGCACAAAACAGGCACTTCCCCTCTGTAGCAGCAATCCCAAAGCACCTGAGGAAAGTGAGTGGGTGTCCTGGTGGGTATTTTATCACCTGAAAATTTAACAAGATTCATCAGTTTTCAAGGATCATATGTGCAACACAAGGTTAAGATAGATGTCAGAGAAGTAGACAGATTCCAAAAAGCCTCTGAGTACAGAATCAGAAGACTTTTGAGTCCTTATACTTAAACAAATAAACACACACCCTGAGGCAAATAAGTATGCCTAAAAACTGTCAAATATTTGCTATCAGTTTAAATCTGCTGTATTATTTCAAATATCTCCCAGCATTGCTTGCCTGTTGTTGAACTGGTATTTCAGACTTATCTCCCTTATTCTCACCTATTGCTCTATTTCAGTAGCTGCTGGAATACAGCAGATCTTACCAATCCCTTCCATTAATTTTTTCATTAATTGTTCATTTTTAAAGCCACTCAAGTAAAAGTAACAGTGAGCACAATGCTATCACCAATGAATAAAACAAGAATAAAATTATAAACAGTGACAAGGTAATAAAGACACTTAGAATTTTAAAATCTCTTTAGACACCATTTTTAATATCTTTTTTTTTTAATTTAGTTACCATAACTAAATTTTCTATTAGTCTGCAGCAGAATAAGTTTTCAAAGTGTCCTGCTGCCAGCCTGTCTTCTCATATCAACCCATGTCTCTTCTGGTGCTGCTTCCTCTGAACACCACTCCACATACAAAAACACATTTAAGGTGCTTTTTTTTTTTTTTTTTTAAGTGTTCCTTTACTGTAGAAAAAAAAAAAATTATAATGAACTACCCAGATTTCCCAAATATATTTAATAAAATGTTGGCTAAATGGATGCATTAGAGTTACGCCACTGTCAGCCAAGATAAGAACAGCTTTGTTTTAGTAAACAGATACTGAAGAGATAGTAAAGGACGGAACTTAGATGAGAAACGAAGGATGTTTCTGTACCCCTGTCCTTTTACCTTCCTTGCTCTTAAATAATTTGAGAATCTTGTGAAGATACTGTGAAGTATAAGGTTGTTTTTAGCTGAAATGTGGGTGACTGTTGAAATGGAAAGAGTTGAAGAAACACGTAGACGTATCATTATTTGATGGCAGAACGAAACATTATGGAGGACATCATAATGCTCAGTTTATCTCCCTTCTTTCTTCCTGTGATTGGATTTAAATGAGTACAAGTATTTTCAGTAGAGTGTGACTGTACTACACAGGGAAATCAGAGCATTGATTTTATACAACTGTTCGTCAGAGTAATCACCGTAACCCAATAACTAGAGGAGTTTCCTTGACCTATCCAGAGAACATGGCCACATATTTATAATTCTGAATTCATCTTGGTAATAAGACTCCAGGGGTAGTTAACACATATTTCCAACACAATCTTACACAAAATGCAGTATCATCTAAACTCCAAGTTAGATTTCATTGGCTCACAAGAAGAACATGCCCTGTGAGTCCATATTTAAGCATGGGACTGTATATTTAATCAACTTTTGAGCAACGGTGAAATTGGGAATGGAACCTTAGACTCTAGGCCACAATTTGTACTTTGAAGATCAACTTGACAATAATTACCAAGTGTGACCAACTAGTCCTTGTAAACTTTGTGGGGATAAAGATAATATCTAACATATTTGGCCTCTAGCAAATTGCTGAGACAAACAAGAGTTTTATTTTCCCCTCTAAAGCAGCATTCATATTCTACTCCCAGGTTTCTTCTGTGTCTACACAACAAAGTATCTACTGTGGCCTCCTAGAAAGTCACATACTGTTTCTACAAGGGCTAAAAGAATTTTTCCCAGCTGGTCCAGGAAACTCAATGGTACAATAATCCATTTAATTCTCCCAAAGTCACAGCCTAAGAATCCTCATGCCTTCTTAACTGACGTTTTTACCTCTTTTGCTAAGTTTCTGGATAAAATACAAATGTCTTACAAAAAATTGAACTGCAAATCTGAAACATAAAATCTCAAGCGTTACTGGTTCCTAAGTATTTAACTAATTTGTTGTAAATGTAGACAAGAGGAAAAATGGAAGATTAATTACATTTCCATTACACAAAAGTCTCGAGAATATTCAACATTTAAAACAAAGTACAAGGCTAAATAAATTACCATAAGATAGAGTATAATGTACTTCACAAGCAAGGCATGGAAGATATAGAATATTGTGGAAAAATATGTTTTGGACCAGACAACATGACTAGGCAGTCCAATATCTGATTTAATATCAATGGTGCTTTTTTTGTTTGTTTTTCAATTCTATACTTCTTCATTGAGAGAGATTTTAAATGTATAAATATATCTATCAATCAAGGAAGGAGCCAGAATGCCTAATCTCTTATTCAAAAGAAGACCCATTGGCACAAAGATGACATTTCATGTTTTCCTAAGAAATGTCCATTGAATTTACATTTTTAAATAATGATTTTTTCCTGTATCAAACAGTAATGCAATGTTCTAATTAACTTTGAGCCAAAAATAGGAAAATAGGAGGAAAGGGGTAGTGAATGAAAATAACCAGCTGTCTTCCAATTCAAGCAAGGGTCTAACGTGAGAGACCATTACATTGTCTAAGATCTTCCAGGGAAGTATAAAGAGAAGGTTGAGCAATCCAATGGTGACCAAATAGACTCCAATCTAAACACAACAGTGACTGTAGACAAAGGTTACTATGAATGAAAAATGATGGAAATGTCATTCCAAAGAGAAAGTATATAATTTTATCTCAATTGTGAAAATCCCAGAGTAGCTCAGAGGAAACAGCTTAAGCCGGCAAACCTCTAATGGTTATGATAAATTAAATTTCTTCTTAAAATTTAATAATATTACATAATTTGGTTTTTCCAATTTACTTGAACTACCTCTTTATTAATCTAGTTTTATTTTTATTTGTTTGCATGGGGAAGCTTTATGTTGAAGAAAAAGGAGTAATCATTACAAACAGAGGAGCTAGTTTTAATTTCAGAGTTATTCTTAAATTGTCACAGAAAAAAATGCATATTCAATGTTTTGTCATACGTTTATAGTCCAATTGCATAATGCCTCTTGTACATTTCATCAAAAGATGAGCATTTTATATGTCAAAGACAAATTCCTTCAGCTTGGTTAGTTAAAACTCCATCATAGCTACAATGATGCCACCAAGTGGCAAAAAATGTCCTCTCTTAAAACCTGACATTCTGAGTAGCATATCCTAAAAGGTACAGTAAGAAAATTTAAAGGCCAAATTTAATAAGGTGGATCCTGTTATTTATAAAAGCTTATTGTCATCCTTTGGTTCATTTTATGACTTCTTGTTTAATTCACAAGTCTTCTACAAAAATTCATTTGCGATGTGTCTTTTCCTCGTTCATTCAACATTTATTAAACACTCAACTCTGCTAGTCACAGGAACTAAGGTCCAGAAACACAGGAATTCACAGGACAAACACTGTCTCTACTTTCACTATGCTTAGAGTCTCACAAATTTTCCACCAAATGTTCTGACTTATAGCTTAAATTTTTTTTTAATTCTTTTTAAAGCTACAAAACCCAGTTTTGTGAAAGAGTAAGGAATCAAAAGTATCTATGCACTCAGTTCAAGCATTCATATGTATTAAAGAACTTCTAGGGCTTCCCTGGTGGCGCAGTGGTTGAGAGTCCGCCTGCCGATGCAGGGGACACGGGTTCGTGCCCCAGTCCGGGAAGATCCCACATGCCGCGGAGCGGCTGGGCCTGTGAGCCATCGCCGCTGAGCCTGCGCGTCCGGAGCCTGTGCTCCGCAACGGGAGAGGCCACAACAGTGAGAGGCCCGTCCGTGTGCCGTAAAAAAAAAAAAAAAAAAAAAAACCAACTTCTAGCTGTGATCTGCAACCTCCTGGAGAATTGCATAGCAGTTCTTTTGTCAATACTAATTAACCACTATGTATTTTTGTATCACTATTAGGCAGTTAAATGTGCACAGAATGATGTGCTTTTTTAAAATGGTCTGTTGCCACCTAAATGACATTTCAAAGTGGTATTGATTTCAGGAGAGTAGCAAAAATAGGTCATTTTAGCAAAGGAAATTCTGCCATAAGTGGTTCTCACTGAACACAGACCCATTATCCTACATATCAAAATAACCAAATTCAGGCACTCAATGAATCTTTTTCATTAAAGTAATTCAAAACTCTGCTATTATTAGAGTGTCATTATAGAAACCTTTAATTATCACCATTAATCATCTGAAGTTCAGAAAAATGCTAGCAACAAAATAGAATCAAGGATCAAGCCAACACTATAAAGATATAGTCATGAAAACAATACAGTACTGACATAAAAACAGACAAATAGACCAATGGAACAGCATTGAGAGCCCAGAAATAAACCCAAGAATATACAGTCAATTAATATTTCACAAGTGAGCCAAGAATATGCAATGGAGAAAAGACAGTCTTTTCAATAAATGGTGCTGGGATAACCAGATGTTCACACGTAAAGAATGAAACTGAACTGATATCTTATACCATCAGAAAAATTAACTCAAAATGGATTAAACGCTTGAACATAAGACCTGAAACCATAAAACTCCAAGAAGAAACCATAGGCAGTAAACTCCTTGACATTGGTCTTGGTGATGTTGTTTTTGCATCTGACTCCAGAAGCAAAGACAACAAAAGCAAAATTAAACAAGTAGGACAACATCAAACCTTCTACATAGCAAAGGAAATCATCAAAATGAAAAGGCAGCCTACTGATTGGAAGAAAATATTTGCAAACCGTGTGTCTGATAAGGGGTTAATATCCAAAATATATAAAGAATTTGTACAACAGCAAAATATAATAACAATTAAAGAATGGGCAAAGAACTTGAACAGACTTTTTTTCAAAGAAGATATGCAAAAGGCCAACAGGTACATGAAAAGAGGCTAAGCATCACTGATCATTAAGGAAATGCAAATTAAAACCACAATGAGATATCACTTCACTCCTGTTAGAATGGCTATCATCAAAAAGACAAAAGATAACTAACACTGGTATGGATTTGGAGAAAAGGAAATCTTTGTACACTGTTGGTGGGATCATTAATTGGTACAGCCACTATGGAAGATGATATGGAGGAGCCTCAAAAAATTAAAAATAAAACTACATATGGTCCAGCAATTCCACTTCTGGGGCTATATCTAAAGGAAACAAAAACACTTACTCGAAAATATATCTGAACCTTCATGTTCATAGTAGCATTATTTACAGTAGCCAAGCTATGGAAACAACCTAAGTGTCCATTGATGGATGAATGCACACACACACACACACACACACACACACAATGGAATATTATTCAGCCATTGAAAAAACAAAAAAAATCATCCTATTTGTGATAACATAGGTGGACACTGAAGGCATTTTGCTAAACGAAAAAAAGTCAGACAAAGAAAGACAAATACCATATAATCTCACTTATATAGAGAATTTTTTTAAAAACTTATAGAAAAAGAGATCAGACAGACTTGTGGTTACCAGAAGCAAGGCCAAGCCAGCACGTAGAGGGAGAGGAAATTGGTGGAAGGTAGTCAAAATGTATAAACTTCCAGTTACAAGTTAAATAAGTAGTAGGGATGTAATATACAATATGATGTGTAAAGCTAACACGGCTATATGATATATATGAATGTTGTTAAGAGAATAAATCCTAGGTGCTCTCATCACAAGTAGAAAATTTTCTTCCTTTTGTTTTTCTTTTTATTGTTTCTATTGAGAAGATGGATGTTAGCTGAACTTGTGGTAATCATTTCAAAATATATTTAAATCAAACCATCATGCCGTACACCTTAAACTTACAGAGTATATAACAATTATTTCTCAAGACTAAAAGGATCAAGCCAAAACACGTTCACCTTAAAACTCACAACCTTGAGACACATGGGTGGAGTACTCTCTGCCAATTAATTCTTAGAAACCTTTCTGAAAAGAATTTATTTTCAAATTAATACCCCATTAACAAAATGGTTAGAGAAGAAGCCAAAAAAAAAAAATCACTGCATGACAATGACAAAATTAAATGCTATGGCTAAACATAAAGATACTAGGACAAGAAACTTAACACTTTGTTTTCTAAGATACCCACTACTTTATATGGTAGGAAAATTTGTCTTCTTATAAAGACACCATGGACTATATATTTCAGGAGGATAGGAGATGTTAGAGAGAAAAGACATCCCTAAACAACCGAGGCTTTACTAAATCTATATGCAAATTAAGTTATACAAACAACAAACATATGTATACCTTTGCATAACCAGATAACTAAATAATGAAACAGCCTCCTTTCCATCTCACTTTTTTGCATCATTATTGCAACAATTCTTTTAGTCATTTAGGATAAAAACCAGGGAACCAGACTTGACTTCTGCTTCTTTACCATTCAGATTTAATCTGATCTCTTTTTATTTACCCTGGAATTGCTTGAGAAGTAGCTGGTAAAATCATAAGCTATGGAGCCACACTACCCAGCTTCAAATTCTATCCCCACTGCTTTTACTTGTGTACCTTGAGTGACTCACTGTATGTTTCAGTCTCCTCATCTATAAAACGAGGATAGGAGTACTTACCTCATAGAGTTGAGAGGATTCAATGAAGGAATATGACAGAAGTGTTCAGAACAGTGTCTACCACACAATAAGATCTGTAAAAGCATTGGCTCGAATGATTATTCCTTAGGTTTCTTCTTCTTAATCTTGGTCACCACCTCCACCCCAAGTCCACTCTTCATCACCTCAAGTTTACGATTGTCTGCAATTTGTTCCTCTCTAAACCCAGTGTCTTCCTCTTCCATTAGATCCCAAATGGGCCCTAGTGTCAGGTGACTCTAGCTAAATTATCATTTTGCTTAAAGCTCTCAATGGTATTTCCATATAGTCCTTATTTTTCCAAACTATCATCTTACAGTACTTGGTGAAATCCAACTTAGCCTTTAATGCAGTAATTCCAAAATGAGGAAAAGAATGTCAAAACAGAATCTCCAGGAATCTTCTGTTAAACTATACAGACCACTCTCTTCTCCTCTGATTAGGAAATTGAAGCGTGTGATCAACAGCTCATGAGCTGCCTTGTTGTGGACCCAGAGTTCAAGCACAGACGAAGATCAGGCACTGATTTCACACTTTTGATAGAAAACTGAAGAATTTGGAACCTCACAGTAAACTCAAGACAAGCTTCAAAAAGAGGAATAAAAATTCAAAGACCTTGGAACAGAATTCCAGCATGAAACCCAAGAGCTTGGACTCACAGGTTGCTCATAAATTCCAGGACCACCTCCACTACATCCACAGGTGGTTGGAGGGCCGTCCCCACCACCAGCTCTACCAGTGCCACCTCTACCCCCAGGAGTTGCTCCTCTCCTCCAACTCCTTTATCTCTACTAAATGGTATACCATATCTAACACCCAACTGAACAGCACCCCTTGTTCAATTTTTAATTTTTAATTCATATTTTTCCATGTCAAGTTTTTCCTGTATATACATTTATCTCCCCCCTCCAAGCCCATGAGTTCTTCAGTAGCAGAACCTTCTGCTTTTAAAACTTCTCCCACAACAATTAGCAGAACCCTAAGTAAATAACAGACCTGGAATTCATTGAGTATGTAGTAAAATGGAATACTAAATGTGATGCACATTAATATCACACAAAGTATCAGGTTAAATTTTTGATAATCAATTAATGCTATTGCTATTTGTCCCTCAGAATATTTCTGCTCCTGTTTCCTTGCTCCTGCCTTCATGCATGGAGAACTGAAAAACTGCTTAACAGGTTTTCTAGGTTTTATTTGTCAGACACATTTAACCCTTAAATGAATTTAGAGGTTTCAAGAGTTTGGGTTACAGATATATCTGGAACACGGAAATATATTTATTTTGTACAAAACAAACTTAGGTGAGACCTTGCCAACCCTACGGGACTTGAAGAAGAAACATCTCTAGCTCTTCTGAGAGAAAGGCAGAGGAAAGGAGATAAGGTCAGAGAAGGCTGTGGGTCCACAAAAGGAGCCTTTTGCTGAGATAGCCAAGGAGGACCTCAAGGCTAGACCAAGAGGGAAAATGGCTATTTGAATCACAGGCAGATGGAACCACTGACACATTCACAGTGTCCTTGTCCTATGACCTGCATAGGAGTTGCTGAGATAGTGACTGAACCTAAAGGGCCAAAGCAAGCAGAGTGATGGTAATCTGGGTGGATATGGGAGCTAACGATCAAGAAATGTCCTCCTATAGTCTTGACACTGCTAATGCCATCTAAGACTCCAGTGGGCAAGGAATGAAAATCCAGAGTAGGGGATCTTCTACCCTGGTAAAAAGAGGGCTGTAGTTAGATTTCAGGGGTTTGGGGGTTTTTTTTGTTTTTTGTTTTTTCTGTTTTTTTGGAAAAAATGAAATTATATTTCTTGCATCTCTGAATTTGGGAGCTGAGAGTCAATCCCACTCCATAAGATTTATAGCTGTGGTTGTGGAACATGTTTTACCATTATTTGTCATGACACTGGGCAAGTGTCAAGCAAGTTATGAGCATTATCTCATTTGATTCCTACAGAAGACTATGAAGAAATTGTTATTTTGCCATTTTACAAAGGAGGAAACAGACTCAAGAAATTAAGTAACATACCCATCATTATTTTTAAATGGCAGAGCTTGGATGCAAAACTGTGTCTGCTTTACTCCAGAATCTAAGCTCTTCACCACCACCCCTCCCTACCTCACATTCCATTATCTGTTATTGATGAAAATGAAAGATTTCTCCATTGTTCACCTAGACACATTCATTAATTCTCACCTATAATGAATAGCCTACTTTTATGGAAGTCCCATGACTGTTATTAGTGGACTTGTGTCTGGAAGACCGACTATTCTGGTGGGAAGTTACAGTCAAAAAGATATAATAAAACCCTAAACATCCATGTAAATGTGTTCCAAAGAATCTGATATAAATAATAGGCTTAACTTGGCTCTTTAGGTTGATATAATGTTAAATGCTCTTTATAAAATATTTTTAAATTACTATTTACAGATAAAAATCATTTTTGTTTGGAAGTGTCTACTAAGAAGCTATCGTATAATTCATTCCTTGTAACAATATTATGGGGTGGGTATTACTGTCCACAGTTTATATGGTTACCTTGAAATGAGGGTCAAATGAGGATCAGAGGGCTTCCCTGGTGGCGCAGTGGTTGAGAGTCCGCCTGCCGATGCAGGGGACACGGGTTCGCGCCCCGGTCCGGGAAGATCCCACATGCCGCGGAGGGGCTGGGCCCGTGAGCCGTGGCCGCTGAGCCTGCGCGTCCGGGAGAGGCCACGACAGTGAGAGGCCCGCGTACCGCAAAAAAAAAAAAAAAGAGGATCAGAAAGGATAAATGAAGCCTTATATTAGTACTATATTCGAGCAGAATTTTGTAATGGCTTCAATTAATGTAAGTATTAAGTATCTAAATAACAAGATAAATATTTTAACATTAAAGGGAAAATGTATCAAACATGCATCCTCTCCTATAGAGCATTCTTCTTGTCCAACCTTCAAAAAAGTAATGTAAAGCAGATGTAGACATTTTATTAAAGCATAAAAACATTTAAACTACTGTACTTAGAAAAAAACAAGTTGTTCTGTTTTGGGTCTCATTATTGTCGTATTCTTAACTGATACTGTAATCAGAGATTCTTACTACAGGCCAAACAGGCCATGGGATGGCATTCCACAGTTAAGATGGTTTTTACCCTTTTTCAATGAGCCAATTGTGATTTTTTTTTTTTTTAGGGTTAATTCATAGAAAAATGTAGGTATGTTAGTTTAACTCACCTTATCTCAACAAATGCCTACCTGAAGTATTCAGTGAAATGGCATTCTTTGAATTGTAAATCAGATCAAATTAAACCACTTGTACTCCTCCTCCCTAAGGAGCCCCACCTAATCAGATGAGATGATTCGATAATGAACTAGTCTCTCTTCCTTTATGAGGCAAGAATTCCCTCCTATAATATTCTTAACAAAGTTTAATTCATTCTCTTCAAAAATACTGCCTGTGATGGGAGCTCAGAGCCCTATCAGGATGCAAAAATTATTCATTCTTCTTCCTATTGCAAAGAGAATCACGTTACCCTAACTTCCAGGTACAGTGAGCACTCTAGAAAGCAGGGCGTGGTTTGACGTCCACAGCACCTCACTCAGAGAAGGCACTCGATAAATATTTATTGGACAAAAGGACAAACAAACAGCAACAGGCCCCTTTCTCTCCTCTAGAGCCACACAGAATAAACTTACTATTCTTCTACCTAATCATCCTTTACACCGTTGAAGAGAGAACTCTAAATGTTCACCCTCTCCTTTAAATCTCGTTAGACTTCATTGGGGAATGACTTCCAACGCTTCAAAGTTAAATTTTCTTGGGGGGGCTCCTCCTCCTTCTAAGCTCTTCTAAGATCTAAAGAGCTAATGATCTGTGGCAAACAATTCAGTGCCCTTCAAGAAATATGTTTACCTTAAATTTTTTTTCTACAGTGAATGCTTATACCTCTCTTCAATTTGTCCTTTATACTAATTCAGTGAGTTATTAATTCAGATGTTTATATATCATATAGAGTGGAGTAGCAAAAGACATATGTTTATATGCAAAAACTACAAATAAAAATATATAAATACACAAATCTCTTACATACATATTATTATATACATATATACTAAACATATATTACATACTAAGTTGTATTATATAGTACCTAGAAATCTATAAAATTATAAAATGTATGTAAGTTACCCAAATGAAATATTATCTTGACAAAAAATAATAATTTTGAATGACTGAAAGTCAGATTCCAAGTAATTACAGTAACCTCTAACCTTCCAGTATCTTTAACTGATGACGAATATATCAAATTAGATCATTGTCAAACTAAAGTGAACCTTAGAATTATTTAAGGTATTGATTTTATAGACAAAAACAGGGCTCACAGAGGCTCACTGAACCAAGTATTACAAATACTTAGTAACAGAACAGGAGCTCAGCTCCAAGTCTCCTGACTCCCTGCTTGAATATTAAATACTTACTGGAACACAAACATATTTGTAGAATAAAATTCAGTAAGCTGCAAATGTGGCATGCCAGATGACTAGTTGCAAGAGGAATGAGCGACTGAGGAATGTTATTTATTCATCCTGTTTAATGCCAAGATCAAGGAAACAGCAGAGAGTGTAGTGTGGCATTTACAGCAATCATGTCTAAAAAGACCTCATTTGTCTTACCAAAGTGAGTTGAAGCACTTTACATAATCATACTACAGTAAGAATTTCTCACCTGCAGATGATAATACAAGGACAGCGATAACAGAAAAGATATTTTGTGAACATCTGTAAGAGGAAAATATGCAGTAGCAGAGCATTAATCAATACCAATTGGACACTGCGAGCCCACAATGCATATTTTATTTAACCACTTAACATTTGACTCCAACCACATAGATTCTTACTGTTAAATAAACTTGGAACACTGCACAGCTCATAAATATAATATTTCCTTGCATGTGCATTAACTTAAAACAGTCTATGTTTTGAAGTTAATGCATTTGCAAGCAACAAACCATTACATTTTGCTATTGCTTGTTACAAGCCAATTCCACGGCATCCACATTCAGCAGTTAAAAGGGAGAACAAAATATGGGCATTTCTAATCCCACTCAAGACAGTCAAACAAATGTCAGTGCTTGTTTGTAAATGAGAAGAGGGGAAGTTTGCCTGAACTGCTGATTGTGTCATTTTACAGTTTAAGATGCGAAAAAGGAGCCCCATTCACGTTCCTGGGTAAGTATAAGTCCCAATGTCCTCCCCTTTTACATATCCAGGGATCCCTTGCTAACTTAGTAGAACTTTAAGTGAGCGGGTGGGGTGGGGGGGGATGGAGAAGAGGTGGGCATGCCATGGGGAAAGGAAACAGTTTAGAGCACTGCATGCATTGGAGGGGAATGGCTGCTAAGCAGAAGCTTTTGTTTTGGGTTATGTCTGAAGTGTGATCACTAAACAAAGTATTCTAGGAGTGAGGGTAATCACACTTCACGTCCTCTAGTTAATGGAAAGCTCTCCTTCAAAACTTTGACCCTTGGCGTAGAAACTCTTTTGGATTTCTGGATTATGCCACCTTGTGTGAAGTTGCCCCAGGGCAGGGGTCAGAATAAGTTTCTGTTTCCAGACCGCCGGCTTGGCGAAGAGATGGTACCATGAACTGAACCAGGTGAGGTAAAGGTCAGGGAGAAGCAGCAGGAGGGGTTGGTTCTTCTCCCGGAGAAGCAGGGGCTGTGGAAAGATGGCACCACTCTTACTGGTAAAACTAACTCTGAAATCTCTGTGACCTAAAGACTGAGCCCATCATTTATCATTGCTGATATGGAGAATATTTCTCGATACAACAGCTCGTCAGAGACGGTTATATAGTCATTAGCATAGTTTGCCAAATCATTCTGGCCCTGCTGCCTTCTGAGTACGTGGTAGGATTACATTTCCTGGCCCCCTTGTTGTTTGGAGGTACCACAAGACTAGTTTGGGTCGGTGGGTTGGGAGGAGTGACGTGTATCAGTTCTAAGGAAGAGCATTTAATTGCCAGTGTGACACCCTCAGAGCTCTATTTCTCTCTTTCAAGATGACCAGTAATGCCAGTGAGCAGGTAGACATGTAAGGAGAATAAGCGGGAAATTTTATTTTATTGTTTTGAGACTTGGGGGCTGTCTGTTACTGCTGTGTGGCTTAACTTTCCTTACTGATCCAGAGGGTAATCTTTCTATATTGAACTCAGTTGAGGGTGTTCCATACCTTAGGATACCTGTGCCCCAAGAGACCAGTTCTTTCAATTTACACATTCAGTCGCTTCCTAGGTTGAAGGCAACATTTAGAGGACTGAGTCAGCGAAGGTTTTTAGCACCCACCGCCTCACACACTTAAGGCCACCTACTCTTCCTCGTCCTAATTCTGGGCTTAGCCAGCACTAGCCCACTAGCCTAGTCAGAACTAGGTCCAGTGTTTTTCTTTGTTCACAGTAACATCATCAGAGACCCTACCTGGCTCCCGCACACTGGGGTTTGTTCAGAGACTCCCTAAAATGTATTGATGCATCTTCTTACCCACTCCTCCCAGAATTCTGATAAGACATGGAGGAGCTGTTTTCCATGATACAGAAAGAAGTCTCCTCTCCCCAAGATAGAGTCCCTACCAGATATATGTTGGCATAACTAAGAGAGATTATCTCCAAAGAAAAGTCCTAATAGTACAATCATCTTTGTTTTCTCTATCCATTCAAGAATAGTTCCTTTTGTTCAAGAAGGAAAAGAAATTTAATCTATAATAGAATACCCACTAAACTTTTTATTATATTTGACCCTGCTTTTTTCCATTCATTTCCACGCACAATTTTCAACCCTCACTTGATAGGCAATAATATTAAAGTATTTTGTGTACGTGTGTACACATCTGCGTGGGTGTGTGTATGTGTGTGTTTTCTGGCTCTTGTTCTTCCCTATACAGTGCACAATTCCAAAATCAAAAAGGCTCTAGAAACTGATCATTTTTTGTAACTCAAGGGGTGGCAAAAATCTGATATGAACAGACGTAAGGCTATTTATGGTCTTTATCTCACTTAGTATGAATATTCATGATTCACTGCAGAAATAGGAATTAACCTAGTTACAGACCCCACTGGGAACATTATGTAATATACAGTTATAAACCACTTTACCTTTCACAAATCTGAGACACAACTGGCCCTAAGAGTTCCAGATAATGGGTTGTAGACCTGTGTCCCCTCCAAAAACTCTCACCTATCAGGCTCAGTTGTCACATCAGCAGCAGTTCTCCACAAAATTAGAGACACATATCAAATCTGACTACAGTTGCATACAAATGTTCCATAGTTACAACCTTCAAAATTTCCGAGACAGTTAACCAACTCTATGTGGGCTCTGATAGATCCATTCCACAATCAGAAGGTCTTCCAATTGTGTTCATGTTGTATGCAGAATACTGATCCCCCCAAAATATCCACGTCCTAACACCCAGAACCTGTAAGTAAATGTGTTACAGGTTGCCTTAAATGGCAAAAAAGACTTTGCATATGTGATTAAGTAAAGGATCCTGAGATGAAAGATTATCTTGCCTTATCCAATGGGTCCAATGTTAATAACAAGGGTCCTTAAAAGAGAAAGGCAAGAGTCAGAGAAAGAGATGTGATGACAGAAGCAGAGGTGAGGGGGAGAGAGAGAGAGAGATTTGAAGATGCTACACTGCTGGCTTTAAAGTTGCAGGAAGGACCCACAAGCCAAGGAATATAGGCAGCCTCTGGAAGCTGGAAAAGGCAAAGAAATTAAATCTCCCCTAGAGCATCTAGAAAGAATGCAGACTGGTAGACACCTTCATTTTAACTCAGCAATACCAATTTTAGACTTCTGACCCCCAGAATTGTAAAAGAATAAATCTGTGTTGTTTTAAGCCACTGAGTTTGTGGTAATTTGTTACAGCAGCAGTGGAAAATTAATACAGTGGGGAAGGCAATTAGGATAGAAATGCCAGCGTTAACCACTGATGTTTAACTAGCCTAAGCCAATAACAGACTTTTTCCTTAAGGCATGAAAAAATATTTCCCTCTGGAACTTGGAGGTCCTTTTCCTGATTTGAAGTGGGGGGAAGAAAGTAATATATCACAAAGGATATGTGATTTATTTTCTACATCATTTATTTCTTTCCTTTGATTGGCATGAGCACAAAAAGAAATTAAACTATTGGTAAATGTAAAATCCAGGTTTGTATGAAAACAGAAATGTTTTAAAATTTTGTTATTTAATAATTCAGAGATCTAAAAATTCAGAGGCTCAAGGAGAATTATATTAGAATGCAGAGAAGCCATAAGAATATTATAGAATACAATAAAATACCTTCTAATAACTGTAAGTGGTATAGACTTGCCTCACATAATATTTTCCTGGGAACAAAATAAAAACATATTTCCTTTTGTTTTAAACTCTCCCCTAGTTCTGAGGATATGAATATTTAAATAGCATTAATTAACCTTATAGTTTCAGCCAGGGTGTATAAGTGTCTAGATCATATGATCATCTATGTGTGTCTCTGCTGTTGCCAAAACCATTGTTTTGTTTCAGCAGCTGGTTTCTAAAAGTATCTGCTAAAGGAAAAGCTGACTTCTCAGAATTATAACAGTTGATAAGAAACCATTTTCCCAGAATTTAAAAGCAGTTTTGCTTTAAAAAAAAAAAAAAATCACACAGATTTTAAACAACTGTCTCTGAAACTACACAAGGGGAGAATGATTTGGTCAGTACAATTCACTTTAATCCTCTAGCTTTCCTTTCTTTCACAGTTCAGTTTATAATTGGTAATTAGAGGGGAATTACCTTCTTTATTAACTAATAAAATAGAACCCCCATGGCTAGTGAGCAACAGCAACAAGACACAGGTCACACATTTTACCTGCCCCTTGGTATTCTTTCCCATTGATTACCGTGCCCTGGGTTGTCCCGCTCCTACACTCGAGCCTTTCCCAAGAGGGGGTGAAAAATCCATTCTGTGGGTTCCCTTCAGCACTGATGAACCCAGCTAATGCTTCAAAGAGATTCTTTATTAGATGCTATATTAGTTTCTAGGGCTGCTATAACAAAGTACCACAGACTGGGTAGCTTAAACAGAAGAAATTTATTTCTCACAGTTCTGGAGGTTAGTAATGCAAGATGAGCAGGTTGAGTCTCTTCTGAGGTCTCTCTCCTTAGCTCACAGATGACCACCTTGACTCTGTGCGCTGGCATGGTCTTTCCTCTGTGCGCACACATCCCTGAGTCCCTGGCGTCCCTTTGTGTGCCTGAATTTCCTCTTCTTACACGGATACTAGTCAGATTAATTAGGTCCCCCTCTAATGGCCTCTTTTTAATTCAGTCACCTTTGTAAAGGCCCCATCTCCAAATGTGGTCACACTCTGAGGCACTGGGGACTTTGGGGGGAAATACAGAAATTTGGAGCGGGGAGCAAAATTCAGCCCCTAACAGATGCTGAGGAGGAATGGGAGGAGATAAGCAAAAGTCTGTCACATAAATAAAACAGTTCAGTTTAGGGAAGTGTAAGTTACCGTCATTGTTGTTGAATTCTGCTTTAGCTAGCATGCTCTTAAAACCCAGCCCATTGCATATTCCTGACCCAGAGAAAAGAGAATATCCAGCCCTTAGCCTCAAAGGGCTGGTTCGGAGCCACAAACTCCACACCATATTTCTTTCTTCCCAGATCCCAGGCTGCCTCATGAGGAGGATACTTCTAGGACCCAGCAGCCTTTCAATCACCCTGATGCCTCTGTGGTCCAAGAAAGATTCTAACTCTACTATGGAAACAGTGCCCTCCTATTTCTTTCTAGTTTCTGGTCTAAGGGACAAGCCTCTCTCCTAAGCAAACAGCAGCCCATGAGGACCTTATCCTCAGGGTAGGGCTCGGCCTGCCCTGTGGAGGGATGGGTCTGACTGTAATCCCAGGCTGAACAATATAGCAAAAATCCCTTTGTCATAAAAAAGTATGCATATCAAAGAAACTATACAAGGCAGGAGTTTGATTACCACAATAATTCAAGGTGTGGCCAACACAGTATAGCTTTTGTTTCAATTTTCTCAAATGATATTTCACATGGCCAATAAATAATGTAAAACCTGAATTTTGAAAGCATCATGTGCTTTAGTTCTGACTTCTTTGCGACATCAAAAGAATCAAAATACCAATATTAAGCAATGCTCCCTTTTTCTTTTCTTTTCTCTTTAGCACATTCTAAAGAAGCAAGAAGAAAAAAACATTTTTAAATTATCATAAAGAGCCTCCTAAAGCATCAAGTATAAAACTATAAACAACATAATAAGCAAAATTCTATATGTATTAAGGTCTATTTTTAAAATCTCATACACTAGTTGAAAGATTAACATGGATTTTTGGAACTAGGGGGCTACCTAAATGGGACCTAACAAATGTGTCTAAATGTTATGATTCTTTCAAAATGACAAATGATTCTCTTAGACTCAGCCTATGTGTAAGCCATATGATTACTGAATCCCCAGAACTGGAAAGCAACTTAACTGTTCAGTTCAGTATCCAACACACTATGAAAATCCCTGCTGTGGAGTACCTGACACATTGAATTCAGCAGCTACCTGAGTGTCACCAACGCTGGAGAGCTTGCTCATTCATAAGCAGCCTGCAGCATCACTAGAAGGGAAACAGAAGGAAACGAGTATTTTTGTTGAACACTTACTATGTGCTAGAGGGGATTTCAAGCAGATGTCAGCTTTGCAACCCCAAAAGATATACTTGATGCCAACATGGGAGATGAATTAGAGAAATAAGCACTTTCAGGCCAGTTAAGAGACTGATACCACAGCACAGGTGGTGATGAAGGTTTGAACTAAGCACATGAACAGTGGAGATGAAAAGTTTGTAGTGGAAGTGGCAGACACTTTAAATTCAGTTAACAGGACTTGGTAGGGTTTCCATTCAGCACAAGATGTATGATAACTCTGAGCCATTTTATTTCCAAAAAACACCATGAGTAACAGATGAATTGTTCTGGCCCCACTATACTAACTCCAGCCCAGAATACAAGTTAATAGCAACGACAATAAATATAATAGCTAACATTTATTAAGTGCCTAGTATATGCCAAGCACTCTTCTAAGCACTTTGTACATATTTTCTATTGGAATCCTCCCAACAACCCTGTGCCATGGGTCTATTATTGTGCCACTCTATGACACAGGAACTGATACACAGGCACATAAATAACTTTCAGGATTACTCTTGTAATTAAATGGCAATTCAAGATTCAAAGCCAGGTGGTCTAAATATAGAGACTAAGTTATAGTTCAGCTCAGGACCAGAGAGTGAAGGAGGCTATTTCAGACAAAGACAGGGATAAAAAATAAAAATCATATGGAAGACTATGTCATTCATTTCTCAGTTCCCCTTTCCTCTACATTCTTCTTCCTCTCCAGTTCACTGTCTATCAGGATACAGAAAGACAGTTGTATTAGGCAACTGAATGATTGCGTTTATTTCTAAGGACTTTTCTCTAGGGATGAATGTCTCAAAAGAAATACTGATGTTTATCTTCATTAGAATGTAGCAGGCATACGTGATTATTTGGTGTGAAGGTTTTCAATAACATTTCAAAGCAAGGTGTAACCACAGAAATGAAAATTTTTAAAAATATTGCCAGTCACTAAAATGGAAGTAAATGGATTTCCAGTGTCCCAATTGTTTCCAATGTGTTCATTATGATCTAGAAACACAAGTTATTTAGGTTTGGGTTTTGAAGACATACTTCTTTCTAAAGAGACTGCACTTATTCTAAGCAATATATCCAATATTCAGAGGGTACTTCATAAAAGTAAAAGAACTATCAAAATATAAATGATCTTATAGATTATTAAGTGTTCCCTAGTTATGTAGTAGACAAAGAACAGAGCAGCCACATAAGGGTTTCGTGCAGGTTTACAGAGAATGACAGATGTGGGTCAAGCAGCTAGACTCTGGAATCACCATCCTAGATTGAGAAATGACCTTACGACATCATCTCTAACATTCTTTGCCAGCATCTCTTCCTGCCCAGGCTTTATCATCTCTACTTAGGAATTTAATCACCTCTCATCAGAGTAGAGTGCCTGCAAATGATAGAGCCTTCCAGTGCGCCTTTCTGACTTCCCTAGCAAACTACACCTTTTTAATCTCTGATTGTTCAACAAACACTTACTAGATACCTATAAAAATAATAGGAATGCAGAGGGATGAAAACAGTGCTCCTGCTTTGGGTATTTATTTTCTACTGGAGATGAAACAGATGACAAATGTGGTGTGGAAAGTGCTATGCTAGGTCCATGTAACAATCACTGCGGCCATGCAGCATTGATTACAGACTTAGAAAGTCCTCCCAGTGCATTGGGATAATACCTGAGACTCCTTTTTCTTCATCCTCCTTGTTTATTGCTTCTTATTTAAGGGGTTGGCCTTAGCTCAGGCTGTGTGTATGACTTGGGTGGGTAGGACTGAGGAATGCTCTTTAAGTCAGAGCAGATGAGATGACATCCGATGTTTCCCAAATTATCTCTGAGTAAAGAAAAGTCACGATCTTCCCCCAGAGTAACTGAACTTCCATTGCAGTCCCACTCTTTAAGCTCTCGTCCATCTTCGATCTATTACTGATAAAAGAAAACCTTGAATGAAAGCTGGCTGTAAATGTACAATCCCTGATTTCATAAAATATAACATTAAAACAAACTTCAGGGAAATAAACAAAACATTATAAGTCACAGATGTTGTCTATAGGTATTGGCAAAAGGTCGACCAGTAGAGGAGATTCAGAAATGAACATATGTTTATATTTCATATTGGCAGAATCACGCAATAGACTGCCTACTACTAAAAATGCTTTGCCATATGCTATAATGTAAAAAGTAAATTATTTGAAGTTAGATGAGCTGAATTTTAATCCCCTACCTACTATTTCTATGACCTTGAGCTATTTTTTTTAATCTATACAAGTGCCAAGTTTTAGTCTTCACTGTAAAATAGAAATCTTGTTATATAACCAGCAAACTGTTTGAAGATTAAAATAAATTATGCATGTAAAGTTGCTGACAGTAGGGTGGCAAATCAAAATTATTTCACTGTTCTTTCCCAACCTTCATTCCCTTGCTCAAATGGTGAGAGATTTTACTTTCCCTTGCTTTCATTGACTTCTCTCATTCTACATAGAGGATAACTCTATCCCTAAGTACCCCAACACACAACCTTCTGGGCCAAGATGCAACCTGAGGACTCTACTTCCCAGCAACATTCTAAGCGGAAGCTGCTCCTTCCATATCCACGTCCCTGTGTTTGGGAGAGTTTCCTTTATCTCTACCTGGGCTCCTAAGCAGGCCCACACAGGATGTACAACCCTGAGAGGGTCATTTAATCTTGGTAAGCCTCAGTTTCAGCATTTATGAAGTAGAAATGATAATAGTCATTACCTCTTAGACTGCTGTCACAAATAAGATAATATATATGAAGCACTTTGAACTATGGACGATATTTAGTAAGTACTCAGTAAATTATAGTTATTATTCTCATCACCTGCATCATCTTTGCCACTGTAATTACCACTTAATCTCTGCTTTTAAAAGGTACGGTTTTAACATAGCCACAGATTTGTATATCTCTGAATTCCCCAGGGGCTAATACTTGCAGTAAGAAGGAAACCATTTAATTTCCTTATAAAAGCCATTGGAATCTTTAAGAATTCCACAGTATTTTCTCAAAACACTGTAAACTTTATTCATGAAAGGAGTTAAGGAGGAAAATAACACGTTCCAGTTGGGTTAAATGTGTTCATTAAAAGAGAATACATGTGGGAGAGGAAAACATAATTCCCTTTCCAGGGGTTAAATTTACCTTGACCTTATAAAGCCGAGAGACAAGCATTTTAGCAAACTGATGACAAGCATAACCTACACTTTCATTTATATTCTAATATACAATCCGCACATGAAAAATAAACCATGGAACAATAATACTGGCAGCACTTACAGCACAGTGAGTGCCCTGAGAACAATTAAGCAAACAAAACCAGTCTCCAGAGAGCAGGGGGTTTTGCTTCATCCTTATGGTCATCCCATGCCATGATGTCCAGCTGAAAGCTTCTCACAGGATTCACCCCAAAGACCATTCATTGCAGCTGCTACTATGTTTGTATGTGCGTTATTTCTTCCAAACGCAAGATTTTATAAGTAATCTCATCTAATATAACTATTTCCTTTATCATGTCATTCACCATGCTTAAGTGGATGAAGCTCTAAAAATAAGCTAGCAAAAAGCCTGCCAGAATGTCTTATGCAGAATAAAAATTCACTGAACAAAACAGCTAAAAAAAAAATATCACTGAACTTAAACCTGATCTGGAAAACTACAAGTCAGTGAAATGAATTCACTGAGACTATGAGGTAACTAAGTGGAAAAACAAGACATAAATAAAATGGTTATAGTCTACTTGGTTATTCAACATTTTCCCCTTGACAACAGAAAAATGTCAAGGGGAAAGATATTATTTTAAAACATCAATAGTCAGCTCTGTGCAACTTTATACTTAGTGCTGAGTTTTATGGATTATGCATCTTCATTTGGTTTATTTCAGAATTGCCTTTTAAATGTTCAACTAATCTAGATTATAAACGTCTTGAAGGTAAGGTCTTAGTTATCCTCAGCACTAGGCCCTGCACAAAAAAAGCACATTAAAAAAAAAAAGTACTCCCTCCCTTATTTCATACAGTCAGTCAACAGAGAAGGAAAGCAACGGTGGGGAAGGTGGGGGAGAAATATAATACATGGGACTTCTCACAGCGATTCTCATGGCTAATTATGCATTATAACATACACTGAAAAGTCTCACATCCCAGGAAAGCCCTCACTTCTAACCCAATCAAACTGAGATAGTTATCTATAATGAGATACATATTATTATTCAACACTCTATTAATTGCTAACATCTTTTTTTTACAATTCTTGATTACTCTTAAGCACCTAGTCTTTTTATTTTGTTTCCTGTAAATTAATTTAAAGCATCTAATATTCTGAGAAAGGATAATTGAACTTGTGCTTAACCCCTGATGGAATTCTGCCATGTTCAACATGTCCAATTTTATTTCAGATCAAGCCTTGCTTGTAAATAGACTTCTCTGATCCCATTATTTTGCTCTGCAGAATTTTGAAGCTCTGAAGAGGAAACTAAGAAGTTCCATCATCATTTTGTGTTGAGTTTAAGTCTTCATATAACGTGGAATACGTTTCAAGAATGTGCCAAGATCTGCCTTTCTCATAAAGGACTTCATGCTTTGAGGTACTCACTTCCAAAATGACATTAACCACCACATTTGCTAAGATGGATCTATTTCCAATCTTCTCCAGAAAGAAGATGGAGAGGTTTATGTTTAATATCCCCCTATTACCTGACAGCATGAGGCCAGAACAAATGTTTGATCGACAAGTATGCAAGCAATATTTATTTCCATGTTGTTACAGAATTACAAAGAACACATGGTCACTGCCAAAAGAATTATTTTTTCTAATTTTGACACTGTAACTTGATCATCCAGTTCCTTCATTAAATTTAAGAGTTTTGGTAGTAGATATAAAATCATTAAAATATAGGGAAGTGACTAATTCTAAAGTACTTCATCCAAAATACTCAAAATTGAATATGTGCCATTTTTCTGATAATTTTCTCCCAAAGAACCCTGGAAAAATAGTAAGATTCAAAGTCCTAGGCATCTTAAGATTTGGCTTACCAATCTCTGAGTATATTTTATCACCTGCCAATATTCTGCCTTTTACTATGCCAGTAAAATGATCTTTGCCAGTAACTGAAGATGAATTTTAGGAGCTCCAGTGATTTGAAAGGGAAATTATGACCAATGAGCATCCTAATGAGATCCATCTTTAGAGTTATAACACTAGTAATTGATCAATATAAATGGTTATGAATCCAGGCTCTAAAACCTGATTGCCTGGGTTGGAATCTTGCTTTTATTAACTACTCCTTATGTGACACAAGAAAGTTAAACTCTACCAATTATCAATAAGACAGGGATAATAACAGTACCTATGGAGTACTGTGAAGGATAATTGCGTTAATACATGTAAAACTCTTAGAAGAATATACAACACATAGTAGGCTCTCAGTAAACGTTTTGTTACTATTTCTATGAAATATTTAATGTTTGCCATACTGATTATATTTTCTTAGTAGTCAAAAGAAAGTAGTTTAAAAATATTAGTTAAAACAGGGCTTCCCTGGTGGTGCAGTGGTTGAGAGTCCGCCTGCCGATGCAGGGGACACGGGTTCGCGCCCTGGTCCAGGAAGATCCCACATGCCGCACAGCGGCTAGGCCCGTGAGCCATGGCTGCTGAGCCTGCGCATCCGGAGCCTGTGCTCTGCAACGGGAGAGGCCACAACAGTGAGAGGCCCGTGTACCGCAAAAAAAAATAAAAAATTTTTTAAACAAATAAAAACAAATTTTTCAATGTCTTTTCTTTAGAAAAAAAATACAAGCTTCAGATATAGTAAGGATTAAATACATAAATGACAATGGACCTTATACTGGGAATTAGGAAAAAAAGGTCACTGCATTATTAAAAATCAGCTAGTACAGTTAACTAGCTTAAAGTTAAAAGATTTTAAAATTCCACTGTGGCTTAGACATTTAATTTACAGAAACAAAATTGTGAAGTCAAATTAAAATTCACCTCTCTTCACCCTCACAGAGAAATTCATGTTTTACAAAGTTTTTCAATTCAGAATCAGTCTTCTAAAACAAGTGAGCAAACACATCAGCATATCAAACAGTGATTTTAAGTTCAAATATGTACAAAGGATCCACATATTGGATAGGCCTTACAGATTATACTGAACAGTTTTGATCACCACTCTTTCCTACAGAACAAATTGCTTCTTAGAGTGGTATAAAAATGTGAAAATATCTTCTGGGTATAAATTATTTGGAGGAAAGATTGTTTGGTGGATGTTCTAAGCAGACAATAGATTTCTCAGGTGCTTTTACCAAAATATGTGGGCTGACTGGTCCTTTTCTCCAAAAAGCATGCACATGAGCTGATCACATTTGGGATTTACAGAATGAATAAGCATGTTTGTGTTTTAATGAAATATTTTAGAACTAGCAAGAGGACTAACTGAAGGGGAGTTAAACTAAAACCTTTTTCCCCTAGTGTTTCTGCCAGGTGAACTGCGACAGAGTACCCTTAAGAACAAAACCACAGGCTAAACACATTACAACAAAAAATTCATATTAATAAGTATTAATACCCAGGGACAATGTTAAAGATTTTGAAAGGAAATTACACACACACACACACACACACACACACACACACACTTTGGAAATTGCTATAATATGCTGCAAAAAAGGCCACCCAATACTCAGTGGCTTACAACCACAGGGTTAATTACCAACTGCATAGATCTGAGGGTCAGCTGTGGTTCCACTGACTTGGGCTGGGCCCAGCTGGCTGAGCAGCTATGCTCAGGCAATGGGTCCGTTAGCCTTAGCCACAGGCTGTGGGTTGAACTCAGATTTCCACTACCTGTGCTCAATGTGAAGTCCAGGCTAATGGATCTAGCACTACCTGGGGACCTGATAGCAGATCAGTAGAGTACAAAATGGGACCAGAACTTGAAAGCCTCTGCTTGTGTCATGTCTGCTAATATTTCATTAGCCAAAGTGAGTCATATGACCAACCCCAACTTTAATGGGGCAGGTAAACATACTCAACTCACACTTGGCTGAGCCCCTGACCCCCTACCTGGATCTTATCAGCTCTCCCCTTACTCTAAGGCATGGTCCATGATTTTCATATTTTTGACATATGGCTGGAAATCCCTGGAATCATGGTATTGACTTCTGCCCTAGGTTAAGAGTCCTATAGCCTCATCCTTTTTTTCTTAATTAATTTTTATTGAAGTAAGGTTGCTTTACAATGTTGTGTTAGTTTCTGCTGTACAGCAAAGTGAATCAGCTATACATATACATATGGCCCTTCTTTTTTGGATTTCCTTCCCATTTAGGTCACCACAGAGCATTGAGTAGAGTTCCCTGTACTATACAGTAGGTTCTCATTCGTTATCTATTTTATACATAGTATTGCAGCCTCATCCTTTTGATAGTAATGATAATAACCTGGTTCAAAACTAGGCCTCTGGGGTTCCCTGGTGGCGCAGTGGTTGAGAGTCCGCCTGCCGATGCAGGGGACGCGGGTTCGTGCCCCGGTCCGGGAAGATCCCACATGCCGCGGAGCGGCTGGGCCCGTGAGCCATGGCCGCTGAGCCTGCGTGTCCGGAGCCTGTGCTCCGCAACGGGAGAGGCCACAACAGTGAGAGGCCCGCGTACCGCAAAAATAAATAAATAAATAAATAAAATAAAAAAGACTAGGCCTCCTCTACAATTTGCCATTTGCCAACATTAACCTTGTGATTCCAACTGATGGCAACTCCTGGAAGAGCTAGCCCCAGAGCTGGGTTATGACAAACGCCTTCCCTTCCCCTCCCCTCCTTGCTATTTATCTTCTCTCAATAGGGCTGCTGCTGAATTTGCAGAGTGCATTGTGACCAAGACCTTCTGGTCTAGGAGACTATTACAAATTTGGTACAAGGCACACCCGAAAATTTACCACTTTCTTAGGCACTTTCTTAGCCACCTTTGAATTTCACTTCCTTTACATGTACCTAATTTAATAAAGAATACCTCTTCTTATAGTAAATTTAATTATAAAATTGTTACTTTGCCTTTGTAATATTGGGATTAAGGTGAGTATGTAGGCAGCTGAGAGAGTTTAGGTTTTAAGCCGCTGGCCCAAGATCCCAAAAGAAAGATGAAGTGAAGCCAAGTTCTTTCCACTCTCATTTCATTGAGCATCTATCTCTGACTCTCCCTACAAGTCTGTTTAGTCTGGTATAGTTAAACCTGAAAAGTTGCCTGGTTTTCCCTCAAATGTTATTTATTTAGCATATCCATGAACTATAAGAGATTAAAGGCCTGTTTATCAACTTTTTAATCATCTAATAAAATGTACAGTCTTTAATATGAATCTGATCATATTCATTAATGTGCATTGGAATAAAACTAAGCATTTAATCTTGGACTTCTGTTCTTTAATTCCTTCCTATATCATGAATTTTTATCTCCATTGACTTGTTTCCACGAATATAATGCTTTCATGCCTATGCAGATTTTCTAATTTTTAAAAAGATTAATCATTGTATTTAAAAGTCCATGCTGTGATATATTTCATCTGCTAACTTATTCATGCAACAATTACTGGTTGAGCACCTTTGGTGAGTAAGCCTTTGCTGAGCACTAGGGTTACAACATCAAACACAGAAATATGGTTTTTAGCTTTATGAGCAGAATCTCATCTACTACATAATACATCCTCAGCATTGATACAATTTTGAAAGACTTGGAATATTACTAATTTTGTAACATTTTAACCTCTGGACATTCTATTTGTCTACTGCTGCTTTACTGACGTTCGGTATGCCCCATAGATGTTCTGCTATTGCCCTGGTCAAGTTTTGTTTCAACTATTATTAGAAGAAGAGCAATTCATTTCACTTCTTACCTTTCCATTGTCTTCTTATTTAAATATTATCCTTATCTAAGGTATCTTTAATGAAACTAAAGGATTGTTGATATGTGAAAAAAATATGCTCATAAATACATTAATCACAACATTTTATTTTGAATGCTTAACCTACATTTTCACCCATGGAGTATCAGAAACTATTATTACTGCCCCCTTAAATTTAGAAGGTTTATATATATAGGTATATATATGTAAAATTTGTGTGTGTGTATGTGTGCATGTATAAAGTAATAGTCTTTGAAAACTACCGTTCCTCTGGAATTCACCAAAATTCAATATGTAGCATATTAGGAAAAAGTATGAAAAACAAATGACAGTTTCAACCTATATATCTTTGTAACAGAAACATTTGATGCAGACAAACATTTCTTTCAATTTATTTTCCACCTTTATAAAATCTAAACATTATAATTTTAGAACTTTATATTCCTCCCTTAAAATAATATTATTTCTCATAATACTTAATAAATCTTTGCTGGCGCTAAATTCACATACATCTATAGAACAGCAGTTGCATTGTGAACTACAGAAGTATTTCTCTTATTCTTATTTTCATTAAGTTCCTAAAGCAAACATTTAGATGCCTCTGCATCCTGAGTTATTATATAATATGAAGTGAAATCATACAAAATTATTTATTTTGACCAGTCTTGGTCTAGAAAAATGGCAATTTCACGCTCCAACCTAACAGTTTGTCTGGATCTCTTCCTAGAACGTGAGTTCTTCATGGCCAGGGACTGTACCTTATTCTTATTTACACAAGTTATATGCCCATAAGGTCTCTCTACACCTGAAGTATATAGGTTTGGCTCAACAAATCTTTCCACCCTGAAGAAAAGGTCAGTGTTCTTTACAATATTATAACTATCCAGAATGTATCCCTCTAGCCCAGACTTCAGGTTGCTCTTAAAGAGTTATTACAAGGAATAATGAGAAAATATATGAAATCCAGAATGCAATGCCTGGCACATAGTAAGTCTGCAGTATTTTAGTAGCTATTATTATTACTGCTGTAATAGGGGCATGTGCAAGATATATGCAGAATTCTACCAGGGGTATAAGAGGAATGTATCAGCTAAGGCTTCCAAGAGGCATCTCAAAAGATTGGTTAGGAATTTTCACATATTATGTGGGGTGGGAATTCGTGAAGAAGGACATATTAGCAAATAGCTAAGATGGTTAGAATCCAGGGAGGGGCTCTGTAGATGATGTTGAAAGGAACAATTTAGATTTTTAAAGTAGCCTATCCTATTGATACAACACATTCAAAGTTTTCGACAGGGCTTCCCTGGTGGCGCAGTGGTTAAGAATCCGCCTGCTAATGCAGGGGACACGGGTTCGAGCCCTGGTCTGGGAAGATCCCACATGCTGCGGAGCAACTAAGCCTGTGTGCCACAACTACTGAGCCTGCGCTCTAGAGCCCGAGAGCCACAACTACTGAGCTCATGTGCCACAACTACTGAGCTCATGTGCCACAACTACTGAAGCCTGCGCACCGCAACAAGAGAAGCCACCTCAATGAGAAGCCTGCACACCACAATGAAGAGTAGCCCCCGCTCACCACAACCAGAGAAAAACCCACGCATGGCAACAAAGACCCAACGCAGCCAAAAATAAATAATAATAAAATAAATATTAAAAAAAAACTTTCAACAGTTCTTAATGCATTTAGAATGAAACATCTATGTATCTTGTGTGATCATTCTTTCTCTTTAATAAACACAGTTGTGTTAGGATTCACTGAAATGCCCTTGTCCTTTGATCCAGCACCATATGCTTCCAGAGACGTTTCATACTTTGGTTTTTTAAGATTTCAAATCTTTGTTAAGATTCCAATACAACTTAAAAATCATGCAGTGTAAATTATAGGCGAGGTGAAAAGTTCATTCAACATTACATTTTCAGTAAATGTTTCTGTGTTTCATACTTTTATGCCATTTTCTTTGATGTCCTCTAAGTTGGTCTTAAGAGTGAAGAATTAAAAATAATTTCTGAGAAGGACCCTTCAATAATTGAAACTTTGCATGTTACATTTTTTAAATGTAAAAAGAGAATCATTTTTTAAATGTAAAAACAAAATAATCTTTAAAATGAACTTTCCCAGCACTTACTATGTGCCAGGGACTAGGCCAAGCACCTTTTCCACATAATCTTATCAAACTCTCACACCCACTTTTCGAGTTATTTTCCCATTCTACAGAGATAGAAACTGAGGGCTACCAAGTTAGACAATTTGTCCAATGCCCAGCTGTAATTGGAAGAGCCATATTTAATCCTAGGTATGTCTGACTCCAGAATCTGGGCTTGAGCAATTGATACTGTAAGCAGCTGGGAGCTGAGTGTTACCCACCTGTAAGTAGCTGTTAACAAAGGCATAGCTGTATAAGCATTAAAAATTTCCCCATTTATCCTCACCAAAGAAGATATACAGATGGTAAATAAACATATGAAAAGACATTCCACATCATATGTCATCAGGGAAATGCAAATGAAGACGAGATCCCACTACAGACTTATTAAAATGGCCCAAATCCAGAACACTGACAACACCAAGTGATGGCAAGGATGCAGAGCAACAGGAATTCTCATTCATCGCCAGTGGGAATGCAAAATGGTACAGCCACTTTGGAAGACACTTTGGCAGTTTCTTACAAAACTAAACATACTCTTACCATACAATCCAGCAATCCCACTTTGGTATTTACCCAAAGGAATTGAAAACTTATGTCCACACAAAAACCTACACATGGATATTTAGAGCAGCTTAATTCATAATTTCCAAAACTTGGAAGCAATGAAGACATTCTTCATAGGTGAATGCTTACATGGTGAATGGTGAACCAGACAATGGAATATTATTCAGAGATAAAAGAAAGAGCTATCGAGCCGTGAAAACACATGGAAGAAACTTAAATGCATAGTACTAAGTGAAAGAAGCCAATCTGAAAAGGTGACTGTATAATCCTGTATAATTACAACTACATGACATTCTGGAAAAGGCAAAACTATGGAGACAGCAAAAAGATCAGCCATCGCCGGGAACTGGGAGGAGGAATGGATGAATAGGCACAGCACAGAATATTTTTAGGGCAGTACTGTATGATACCATAATGGTAGATATATGTCATTATTCATTTGTCCAAATCCACAGAATGTGCAACACCAAGAGTGAAACCTAAGGTAAACTGTGGACTCTGGGTGATAATGACGTGTCAATATAAGTTAACCAGTTGTAATAAATGTGCCAATCTGGTTGGGTATGTTGATAATGAGGGAGGCTATGCATGTGTGGGGGGAGGGGAGGTATAGTAAATTTCTGTACCTTCTGTTTAATTTTGCCGTGAAAATTTTTCTGCTCTAAAAAATAAAGACTATTAAAAATATTTCCCCATTCATCACTCTATTTTGAAGACTAAGAAGATGCTAGTTTTATTTGCACATTTGCCCTTTTTAAATGTGCCATGGTGAAAAGAGAAATAACACTGGGTCATTTCCAGGAAATGTAAGACTGTATAATTACATATCTATCTACTTTATAGCTAGGCAGTAGTAACTGATAAAGACATTTTTCATTTAAGCAAACATATCCTAGTTTTCAGTAAAATCTGAACAAAATCCAAATTATGGATTTTGGCTAACAGTTGTTTGACAAAGGTCATTAAGTTTAATTTATTTAAAGGAACACTGAAGAGACATGCATAAAATGTGGGCACCCAAGTTCTACAAGCTTCAGCAAAATATGCCACAATGAACAGATTTGCCGGAGGTAGCTAAAAGATGTAGACATTGAAGCTGTGTTTTTAAATATGCCACCATTATCAGTCTACTTGATTAGAAATAATAACAGATGAGTTTGTGCTAGGGTATATGCTAAAAGCTTGACATGGACTATCTATCTCACTTACCAGTGAAATGAGAATGACAGTTAAGACAGTGAAAGTTCAGAGAGTTTAAGTAACATGACCAGTAAGTAGCAAAGCCAGGATTTCATTATTTATTGTTATTTACTACTCTAAACCTACACTATACAGACTCTTAAGAAAGAAGCACTTATAATCTATGTTTTCTCATTTATAAAATTATATAGTGCTGTAATGTAGTTCTGTTTATCCATAGCTAAAATTTGTATTTGTTTGGCATCATATATACATTACCTGACTGTCAGGTAATGTATATATGTATGTGCCTTAAAGCCTCATCCTTAAATGATTATATATTTAACTTCTTTTTCTATTTCTCTATTTATGTATTTTAATAATAGAGATAGAAGGGAAAAGGAATGGAGGAAATATTTTTATTATCAAAGAGTTTCTTCAGTTACCAGCTTTCTTCTTCACAACTACATAAATAAGGACATTTTAATACCCTAATTAATATCCATTTTTAACTCTATGCCATGTTTTTATTACCATCCTCTCATTAAAAACCTAATGAGCATTAGCATACTGACAAGGATAATAAATGCCAACAATTTATATCCAGTTATTAAAGCTAATGGTTTTCCCACTGGAATGTAATATATGTTTCAGCTTTTCTGTCAAAAGCTCAATGATACTTTTATCTCCAGTCAACCAATTGCACATTTAATTTAATACCTATTAAATGCAAACAGCCACCCAGAAATTACATTAGAGCTGTTACCAGAGCCATCAAGAGCCAGCAACTAGAAAGTGAAGATTAGGTAAAGGACTAATGCTAGTCGCAGTGTGGAAATGATAAGCAAACTCCTGCCTCAGCAAAATGCCTTATTTGAAAAGTCAAACCAAGTCACCATCTGACAGGCTCTGTGCCCAATGGCAGGACACATGCTACTGCTTCTCACACAAAGCTGAGAGAAATAGCATTCTAAACATCCTTGTTTCTAAGAACCCTTCCAATAGGCAAATCTTAGCTCTCAACATTTTCTTGTGTAGTCTTCCAACAGCAAAACATTTTTTCTTGGCTATGTTCGTTCTGAGTTGCTAAAGTGATACTTTCAAAAGAAAGGGAATCATTGTGTATGTGTGGTGTATGTTTTTAATAAGATAAATTAGAAAAGCTGCATACATTTGGCACATCTTGCTGGGTGTGCCAAGCCCCTGACCACTCTTTCACCAACCCATTACTCAGAGTTGTTGCAGAGCTGGTAACTTTGAAAAACCCCGAGAATTTTTAAGAAGCCTGAATGATGTTGTACCTGTGAAGTCTCTAGCACAAAGAAATGCTCAGTCAAGGTTTGTGTTTCCTTAAGCATTGCCACATAAGGGAATATTTTAAAACATATCAAAAGAACGTTAAGTTTATTCCAGGCATTTCACATTCCCCATGTGTACGTAAGTCTACTTTGCAGTCCTTAGAAAATTTTTGTAGAAATCTAATATTGCATCACATTATACCACTAGACTGAATTCTACTTGATCTCATTATATTTCTTTAATAAGCAGCTAAATTCTAAACTCCAAAGTTGCTAAGATACTAAATCTTAACTGTTCTCAACACAAAAATGAACTAATATGACATGATAAAGGTGTTAGCTAACTCTACAGTAGTAGTCATATTGCGATATATAAGTGCATCAAATCAACACCTTGGACACCTTAAACTTACACCATGTTATATGTCAATTATGTCAATTAAAAAATGTATACAGCTAAATTCTACTTGAATTCTATTAAAATAATTTTAACATTTGTATCTATAGTCATAATTTATAACAGTATGTAGTTTTCTGTTTTCTGCTTAGATTTCATAATATAAATTGGAGATTTTACATTATTTCCATATATTTTAGAAGACTGGTAAAAACTGGAATTACTTCCTTAAAATATATATTGGGGAAATTCTAATCTTGAAGTCTTTGAGATGAGAATTTTTAAAAGGGACAGTTCTTCGACAAATTTCTCAAGCTCCTTCACTGTTACTGCTTTAGTCTGGATTCCTGTAGGGACAGATAGTGTCCACTGTTTCACCCACATTCCCTTTCTCACTACCACTACAGAGACTGAAAAGGTGATACATTTGCTTTCTAGCCTCTCTTGCAGTTCAGTGGGACCATGTTGTCCCAAGAAAGGAAAGCCCAGTATTTATTATGGAAGATGGAAAGTAGCTGGTGGAGAAGATCCTCTCTCTAGCCCCAGCCATACGTTCCTACCTTCGTTGCCAAATGAGCCTTCAGGGTAAGCACTGCCCCCACCTCCTACCATAAGCCAGGCTCTGGTAAAGTCCCCAGAGTCTTAAGTTTGCTGCCTGCTTCCCCAACTCCATACTCCCAGCCTTTGCTAGTATGACTTTAGTGGTTCACTGCACTCTCTCTCGAAGCCCACTTGCTTTGACTGTTTTTCTCCCTTTACCTCTATTGAATCATAGGCTAAACAGTACTTTTTTCAGCCCAAGGTCTTCTTCACTATACTTTCCACTAATTCCTCAAAATAACTTCTATTACAGCACCTTTTTATACAGCTTTAACACACACGAGTATATAGGTACACACATACATGCACACTTATGCACACACACGAATTTGGTCATTTCAATTAGGGGGAAAATAAACAACTGCAAATAATTAGACTGAAACAAAGATGTCCTCCATATATTCTGGAGGACAGGGATAACATAACTCAGGTTCAGAAAGATTAAAGAGGCCAATGACAACCTGGAGCACAGGAAACTGCTAGAAAACTATTACAGAGATTCACACATGAGCAACTTTTGTGAAACTGAGGAGAAACTTCTGTGAAACGGAGGATATCTCTGATGAGAAACATATACTGTGGAAGAAGTTCCAGGAGCCATTAGATAAATGAAGTGGATAGAAGGAATAATGGAAAAAGAAAACAAGGGACTTCCCTGGCGGTCAAGTGGTTAGGACTCCATGCTTCCAATGCGGGGTGCGAGGGTTTATCCCTGGTCAGGGAATGGGGATCCCACATGCCGTGTGGTGTGGCCAAAAATTAAAAAAGAAAGAAAGAAAGGAATCAAAAATACGTTTAAGAGTTCAATCCAGTTGGACAATTTAGAGAAATAGGTAAATTTGTGCTGGTAGCGGTTGGGGGGAGGGACCCTTAGTGTGAAATAGAAGGTAAGTATTAAGGGGTTTAAGAGTTGCAGGTTTGGGCTTCCCTGGTGGCGCAGTGGTTGAGAGTCCGCCTGCTGATGCAGGGGACACGGGTTCGTGCCCCGGTCCGGGAAGATCCCACATGCCGCGGAGCGGCTGGGCCCGTGAGCCATGGCCGCTGAGCCTGCGCGTGCGGAGCCTGTGCTCCACAACGGGAGAGGCCACAACAGTGAGAGGTCTGCGTACCACAAAAGAAAAAAAAAAAAAAAGAGTTGCAGGTTTGATATGAAGAAGAATCCTAAAAGAGAAAACACCCTGTTAGTTAATGGAGATATACAACCAAACTCGTGGCCTGGCATTGCAGATCTGAGGGCAAGTCATCAAACCCAGGTATGTTTCTCCGAAGCCCCCAGAGTAGATAGCTCTTCCAGCACAGGTGAGGGGAGAGGGCACAGGACCAAGACCTGAGTGCCCAGTTGGAATCACAAGGAAGAAGATGAAGAAGCCTGGGCTGTTTCAAGTAGTGGTTTCTACTTTTCTTTAAACTATCATTTGTGGTCATAACTGATATTTTATCCTCTTAATTTTAATTCCATTTTTTCCAAATTGACTCTCTTTGTTGTATGTAAACATATTTATAACTGTACTCAAAAACTTTATAAGATCAAGACTTTATGATACTTCTATTGTTATTCAATTATATATAAACTGAAATTTTCATTGATTATTTCCAGTTCCATGACATTCATTAAAAAAGCTGTGAAAAATCCAAAGTTGAGCATTTCTACTAACTACAATCTAAGCTACCTACTTCAGCCTGTAATATATATTATTATTATCTGGTATGTGACATTTAGGCCAGTTTTCAATCTAATTATTGGTGTTTCTAGCCAAGTTAATTTAATTAATTTAGCAAATAAAATTTCATGAGATCATCTACCAGCTACTTTACTGAAAATCAGTACTCCCAAGAGCATTTTCTTCATTCACCAGTTTTTGTATTCTGTCATCCATTCTGGTTTAAATGCTGGTTTACTCTTTTCAGCCTCATTTTTTTTCCAACTCTTCTGACATTGTAAGAGGCAGTAATCAAAAGATTTTGAATATAACAATGTCCTATTAAAGGAGAAATCAGAGAGAAGTAATAAACCTTAAAAACAGAATATACATTGAGAAAAAAATGAAAATAAGTTAGTAATACAATTTAAACAGAACAAGATAAGAGTTGTATCAGGAAAAAATTAAGACAGTAGCAAAGAAGATCCTGTTTTATTAATCCAGAATAATCATATCTCAAGTACATCCCAGAGAATACTTGCTTGGATGATTGTGTTCAAAGACCCAATATATTTGTAAAATCTGTAGGCCTTCAGCAAGAAAAGAACAGAACAGAGAAAAGACAAGGCATTAAAGAGTAGCTAATTAAAACTCTACTTGAAATCTCAAAATCAACCTGTTGCCTTATAGCAACAGGTTCAAAAGACATCATTCAGCAGGGAAACACAAGATAAATCTCCCCAAAGGCAGGCTGGGATTAAAATAGAAGGACTGAAAAAGTAAGAAATTCAATTCCACCAGCCAGGAGGCAAAAAAATCCGTGCCTCCTAAAACAAGGAAAAGAATATACCACTGTATTAAACTTAAGAAAACAAAAATGTGTTTGACATCAGTAAATGGAAAAGTTTTTTTTTTTTTAATAAAATTAGATGGATACTTTCTGTTGTGTGGATCTTAGGGAAATAAATCTATAAGCACACAGACTATGCTGAAGATACATGATAATCTACTCTTAATCCTACAAGCCATTGACATGTATATAGTCATTAGAGGGAATTGAGACTTTTCATTTGAAGTGGAAATGTGCCCAGCACTGTGCTACGCACTGGGCCACAATGATACCCTGAGTGTGGAGTCCAGAGAAAGCAACGGTTAAGCAGTAGAATGTGGTAAAATAATGTGAGAGGGATACAAGGTGTTATAGAAATCATTAGAAGGGATGCCTCATCCAGAGACATGAGGTCAGGAGAGACTTTTTAATGGGGAAGCAGAAACTAAGGTGAGAAAGAATAGTTAGAGGGTAGCCAGGTGAAAGGGGTAATTAGTCAAGAAAGAGGGCATAACCCGTGAAGGCCCAGAAGTGAGAGAGCACAGAGGGCTCAAGGGAGTGAAAAGAGTTCAGCATTTCCAGGAGTAGCAAGCATATTGTTGGGGAGTAGCATGAAAAATCCTCTGGAAACTGGCATTCCTGGTTTTTTGTAGATTTTTCTAACTCTATCACATTGCTATTGATAAAAATGCAATTTTTTTTTAATTGGGACCTCTTAGAATAAATTCTGCAAACAGACATTCAAGTCAACCTGAAAATGCTTGATGCAGACAAAAAATAATAAAGCATTAAATGAAGAAAAAGAGCAAAATGGATATGTCGGCTATAAACACAACAGTTAATCAAAAGAACCAAAAACAGGCTTCCCTGGTGGCGCAGTGGTTGAGAGTCCGCCTGCCGATGCGGGGGACAAGGGTTCGTGTCCCAGTCCAGGAGGATCCCACATGACGTGGAGTGGCTGGGCCCGTGAGCCATGGCCACTGAGCCTTTGCTCCGCGGCGGGAGAGGCCACAATGGTGAGAGGCCCATGTAACGCAAAAAAAAAAAAAAAAAAAAAAAAAAAAAAAAAAAAAAAAAAAAAAAAAAAAAAAAAAAAAAAAAAAAAAAAAAAAAAAAAAAAAAAAAAAAAAAAAAAAAAAAAAAAAAAAAAAAAAAAAAAAAAAAAAAAAAAAAAAAAAAAAAAAGAACCAAAAACAGAAAAAACTACACACCCACACAAGTCCCATCAAGGAACAAGAGAGTGAGGAAACACAAATCTACAAATTAAATTTGAATAGTTGATTTTGTAAAATTTAAATTGGAAAGGAAAAATTTCATAATTCAAATACGATTTGAATTACTATATATATAAAAAGAAATCATACAGATAGACACAAAAGTGTCACAGGAAAAGAAAAAAAGTAGAGACGTAGATAAAAATAAGTGGGTGCAGGGTTGTGGGAGGGAAGCACCAAGAGGGACAGAGAATACATAAATATATTCTCCGGGTTAGTATTAGCAATGGGTGAGTCATAACCTACCAGTGCAGATCAGATAATT
The DNA here is from genome assembly GCA_004363435.1 of Platanista minor. Lineage (NCBI taxonomy): Eukaryota > Metazoa > Chordata > Mammalia > Artiodactyla > Platanistidae > Platanista > Platanista minor. The sequence goes on along the minus strand of RJWK010000522.1, from coordinate 13,925 downwards.
ATCATCTCATTTCCTGTGCTTTTACTATGCCCAATGCTTTTCCTTCACAAACTAATTTAATTTTTGAAAGAACTCTGAAATAGGAGTTACTATTCCAGTTTTATAGATAAAAGGCTTAGAGAATGTATAAAATTAGCCGCAGGTTGCCCAGGTGTTTATTTTTCATTAGGTATAATTGACATATAACATTATATTAGTTTCAAGTGTATAACGGAACAGCTAACATCATATTCAATGATGAAAAGCTGAAAGCTTTTCCTCTAAGATCAGAAACAAGACAAGGATGCCCAGTCTTTTTTTTTTTTTTTCAACAGAGCATTGGGGGTTCTAGCTGGAGCAATTAGGCCAGAAAAAAATAAAAGGCATCCAAACTGGAAAGGGAAAAGTAAGTAAAACTGTCACTATTTGCAGAGGACATGATTTTATACATAGAAAACCCTAAAGACTCTACCAAAAAAACTGTTAGGATAAACAAACTCAGTAAAGTTGCTGGATACAAAATCGATATACAAATATCTGTTGCATTTTTATACACTAACAACCAACTATCAGAAAGAGAAATTAAGAAAACAATCCCATTTACAACTGCATCAAAAAGAATAGAATACCTAGGAATAAATTTAAGCAAAAAGATGAAAGATCTGTACTGTGAAAACTATAAGACATTGATGAACGAAACTGAAGATGACACAAATAAATGGAAGGATATTCTGCACTCACAGATGGGAAGAATTAATATTGTCAAAACGTCCATATTCTCCAAAGCAATCTACAGATTCAATTCAATCCCTATCAAAATTTCAACGTAATTATTCACATAAATGGAACAAACAATCCTAAAATTTGTATGGAAACAAAAAAGATCCCAAATATCCAAAGCAATCTTGAGAAACAAGTACAAAGCTGCAGATATCAAGTGTCCTGATTTCAAACTATACTACAAAACAGTGTGGTATTGGCATTAAAAACAGATAGATCAACAGAACTGAATAGAGAGCCAGAAATAAATCCATGTATATATGGTCAATTAATTTACGACAAAAGAGATAAGAATATACAATAGGGAAAGGACATCCCAGGTATTTAACACCTAAACCCATGTAAGGTACTTATTCCTGCTGGAGGAGAATATATATGACTGAGAAGAGGGACTAATGTGATTATCTGAAGATTTGGCCTAAATAGTCCTCAAAAACATACCAAATAGGGATGAGAACATGGATTTTCAGAAAATCTTTTAGGGACATCCTTAAGTGACTGGTTCATTTTAGCATTCCTTGATAAGACAAGAAAAGATCTAGATTTAAGTTTTCCTCAGTCCAATTGTCTTCATCGTTCACGGAGTCTAACCCTGGTCAGCTGTATTGCACATATACACTGATATTCACGAGGAAATTTGGGTGAGAGTGAATGCTAACAAAAAGTTCCTCATGTCAGTTCAAAGCCTCCTGAGGGAGGTCAAAAGCTTCTTTCTGTGTATAGAAGTAACTGTGGAGACCATGGTCACCAGTCTACCTCAGACTAAGCATCCAAGTCCTTAGTTCTAAATCCTGTGTATTAAAATCACCTGGGGGCTTTTAAAAACTACTGATGCCTAGGACACACGTCCAGAGATTCTGAATCAATTAATCTTGGTGTGGTCCAAGCACTGATAATTTTCACATCTCCTCATGTGCTAGAGAACATCCAGGGTTGAGAACCACTGAGCCCACCCAATCAAGATAACTCCATTGCCATAGCCAGTGATTGCCTTAGGAATGGGCATGAGATCCAACACTGGCCAGTGAAACATGGAAAAAATAATTTGGAGCAATTCTGGGAAATTCTTCCCAGATCTTAAAAATAGAAACAAAGAAAGACACAGTTCCTCTTATTTTGGATATCATGTCATGTCTGGACTTGATACATAGAACTACAGCAAGCATCTTGCTTCCTAAGAAAAACCAGTTGTAAGACAATGTGAAAGACAAGAGAATGAAAAGATTAAAGGAAATAAGGTCTTGATATTATTGATGTATGGGATCCATCTTGACTCTGGACTTCCAGTTATGAGAATTATTAGATTTCCTTATTGCTCCTTATTTGAGTCAAGTTACTTGTTATTTACACTCAAAATCATCCTCACTGATCTAGCACATTATACTAATAACTATACCTCATATTTGTGTGTCCAAATAATCTTGGCAGTACATTAAAAAGTTACCTCAGTTTTATTATTGCTCATGGTTAATTATGTCATTGCTACCAACACAGTCCAGACCATTCAAGTTTAAAAATGTGTGAGAATGTATTCTATTTAGAACTTTCCTTCCAATTCAGGACCTAGAAATTAGAAATAAGCCATTTTTTTTTTCTGAGTTTATTCTACTATGCTCATCTAGCTTAGCCCAATTCCTAATACTATAACAAGTATAAGTAGTTCCAAGAGCCTACTAACATTAAGTAATCTTGCTTCCCCGTCATTCATTTGTGCAGATAGTCAGCAAACACTTACTGAGCATTTTCTACGGACCAGACATCATGCTTGTGTTGGTATATAAAGATTTTAAAACATGTTACCTGCTCTTGAGAAGGTCACAGTCTACTAAGAGAAGCATATATGAACAGATAATTACAATACCATGTGATTAATTTACGATGGGGACTAATAAGATAATTTTTGCAAAACAGCCAAGGCAGGTTTGCAAGCAAGCAATAAAAAAGTCTTATTAATTCATACTTTTATTGAAAGCTCCAAATATCTCTTAGAAATAACTTCAATACCTCCTAGCGAAATAGGAAAACAAATAAAAAGTGAAAGCTCAGTGGTCAACATGAATAAAGGACAGAAATGAGATACCTCAATTGCAGAATTAAGAGTCTATTTTCAAAACAATATAAAAGTACCAAAACGTTGACAGGTGGATTTCTTTTAAACATCAGGGGAAGTTGTTCTCAAAACTGAATGCTTTGCACAACTGTTTTATTTGAAGCAGAAGGGCACTAATGAAATTGCCTATTCTGAAACTCATAAATAAAAGCAAAATATCCCTATAACTTTAGGTATCAATTTTCCACATCAATCATCACTGTTTTGCTAGAAAACTAGTATTGCTCTACAGTGTTTTTTCCATTCCTCAGAAATCTTGGTTTTGCATAATATAACTTCAGAAACAACTATCAAAAATACAACTTATTTGATTATACCCAAGATTCCTAAGACTGAATAAACAAGCACTTTATAGATATAGTTCATTTTATAAAGTTTCAATGTTTTCTTCTTACTCATAATAGGAAAAATATTGACCATAGGAAAGAAATAATAGACTACATTGGGTTCTCAGATGCAGGTGCTCTTTGATACAATTTTAAATCCTAATATATGAATCCAAAATCCTCTTTTGTCAGTTCATAAAAATATTTGATCAGACACTTGAGGCTGAGCAATAAAATGGCTCAGTCTTAATATTTAGAATATTAACTGCTGTTTTAACAGCAGTTAATATTCTAAATACCCTATCCAATTTTAAAGTTTTTCATGATTAAGATGATAATGTCTTGAGTATGCATGTATTTGGTTATCTTGTCCTTGAAAAACACTCTAAAAAATAAACTAAAATTATTGGTTGTCATTTCAAAAAGTGATTATGTTGTATCTGCAAAATGGTTTTTGCCTAAAGAGTATGTGTCCTAATAGTAAATTTGATTCTTAAATGTTACCTGATACTCTTTCAGCAAAAAAATAAAAATGGTTAGAGAATTTGATCCTCCAGCTACAAATTCTTTTACTGAAGTCCTTTTCCTCCCTAAAATCATAAGTCTGAACCTTTGGAAATACCAAAAAGGATTCATACTTTGGACCTGATAAGGATGATTTGCAATTATCCCAGCCCATCTTCTGAGTGCCCGGATTGATATGCAGGTCTTGAGGAATCCAGCAAGTCTACAGACTATGCTATTGAAGTTGTCCTCAATTTCTTTTATCTGGAAGATTCTATTAAGGTTTATGACAAATCCATTAAATGTAGGAAACAAACTCCATTCTGGAGCTGTCAAAAAAGGAGCAGAGGATAATCTAGGTAAGGGAGCCTTAGGCATGCCTAACACTAGTCAGATATCATTGTCAGGTGATAGCCCTAGGAGTTGTTTGGACTCAACGACTGACTGACAGCTCATTGGTAGACCTTTCAGTGTGGGAATAGTACAGTACTAGAGCTTCAGGGATGATGGGTATAACTATCATCAACTCACTACTCATTTTATATAGTTCTGTATATTTTCAACTCTTCAAACTAAGTATCACCTAGTGGCTTCCCTCATATTGCACAGAGACTGTGTGTGCTATTAACTTTCATGAAAGACAGACAATAGGATTTGCCCTGTGTTGGCCTTTAAAGATTTTTTATGTCAACTAATTTATTATTTAAAAGCTTTTGACGCTTAAGTATATTTCCAAATAACTATTTTTTGATGAAACCAACGTTTTGATATAATTTGGGTATTACTTTAAAAATTCTATTTAATAGCCCATGCATCTTTATCTCTGATGTATAAACCATTTGAAGTAGAGAACCATATTTTGAAGTACTAAAGATAGCTCAAACATTACCTCTTCACACACACACACACACACACACACACACAAACGCCCCTGTTGTCAAGGAGCCCTAAGACTCCAGATTAAAAGCCAGGCATCTAACAGATCTTCAAATGTCCTCTCAACACTGAAACTGGCCAAAGAACATATTTTCCGTATTATATTGTGCATGTATTCATATTTACATAGAAAATTTTTGCCAAAAACTCTAAGTAGTTTCATACTTTATTATACTTATGAAGATAGTGAGGTTGATAGAATCAATTTATAGGAAGGGAATTATGTTCAAAACATAGTCTTAAAGTTTAGATTTTTCAGGAAAGACTTTTTTTTTTAAATTTGGCTGCACCATGCTGCGTTTGGGATCTCAGTTCCCTGACCAGGGATGGAACCAACGCCCCCTGCACTGGAAACACAGAGTCTTAACCACTGGACCGCCAGGGAAGTCCCTCAGGAAAGACTATTTGGCACTCATAACCCAGCCAGAGATGAGATTCCCAGTAATTTTCCAGGTACGTTTCACTGTTGGGATCTCATTTCTACTCAGGCAGAAGGCCCTGTGTCCTGTCCCCAGGTCTCCCCATAGAGCAGACTTAGCCCTAGTTCACACATTCTGATCTGGTTTTCTCTGTATTTATGGCAGCTGGGTATTTCTTCCTTGAATGCTCAGCTATGAATTTAAGAAAATTTTTAGAGTGTTTTTTTCAGCATTTCTAAGCCATGAATCTGGAAAATTTTTGTATTATTTTTGTTATGTCAATTTGAACCTAGAAAAGCCTGTGTTTTAATATTTTAATGTTTTACCATGTTAATGTATTACTTGCAAATTAAAAAATGATTTTACTAAAAAAAAAGGGAATATGTTTCAATATGTTGTCTGTTTTTTCCCTAATATTTTCCCATTTAAGCTTAAACTTAGATCAGTTGAAAAAACAAAACGGTAAAATATTTGATTTAATACTAAAAAGTACTAATATTTTTAAACACTCATAAAAACCTAGAAACAATGTAAAAATCTAAAAATCCACATTTATCAATTGTTTTGTTATTTTTCAGCTGGAATGGCACATCTAACCTCCTGATCCTTCATTCTTCCAATACTGCTCTGATTTCATGTAGCTGTCACTCATCACACCAAAACCTCTACACATTCTTGGGGATTCTTTTCCAAGCTGAGGGTCTCAACTCTGGTACATTTCAACACTGGTCTCTCTCGTGACATCCTCTCCCCTACTCCTGATTCCCACTGCACTGAGTCCCACTGGCCATACCCCAGGGTATGCTTCTAAACATAGTATCTGTAACTAGATCACACCTGCCATCACATGTCCCAGATACAATATTTCATCCCAATCTCCATGCCTACAGATGATCTTCTTAACTCACTCATGCTGGACCATTATTTCTGAAATGTTCCTTAGGTATAGGCTATAAAGGCCTCATCCCTAGAGAACCTGGCGTGCCTCATACACCTGAGCAAACTCCCTGTGCAGCCTACCTGGTCAGGCTCAACTCATGGCCTCTGTAACCTAAGCAGTGACATCCACCTCCTCAGGCAAACATCATGACATCACTTCAGGCAGGCCACAAATTCTGCACCTGAAGTACATGACAGTTCAAAGCTGGCATTGTTCTACAAATATACTTCACAGTAAAGCAAAAGGACACTGTGAAAGGGAGAGGCAATTTTTTCCAACTGAAAGGAAAAGTCCCTTCTCACTGATAAAAATGATGACAACAAGGGCTTCCTTGGTGGCGCAGTGGTTGAGAGTCCGCCTGCCGATGCAGGGGATATGGGTTCGTGCCCCGGTCCAGGAAGATCCCATATGCCGCGGAGCGGCTAGGCCCGTGAGCCATGGCCGCTGAGCCTACGCGTCCAGAGCCTGTGCTCGCAATGGGAGAGGCCACAGCAGTGAGAGGCCCGTGAACCGCAAAAAAAAAAAAAAATTCCTGACATCTAAAACCATTAGGTCAAAGAAAGAAAACGAGTTAAAGTCTGGCTGAAAAGAATGAGGGTTTGGTCCTGGATCTGCCCCTTGCTAGCCATGAAACTTCAGGCAATCATCAAACTGAGTCTCAGTTTCATAATCTGCTTAAGAGGTCATCTGGGAGAATTTTTAAATAAGATAATCTGTATGGAAATATATGTATAAAAGTTAATGTACCAAATTAATGTAAAATGTGATATCATTAACACAGTTATTATTAGACCTCTTGGTCATGGAAGAAAAATCATGAAAGATGCAAAATTTGCTCCCAGAATTCAAAAAACTGGCCATATTCAACAAAGAATAGTCTCACCCCTTTAATTACTGAAGATAAATCTACATACTTTAAACTTAGGTAAAATAGGAATGAGTTTATAAACCAAAGGGTCCCACACCTATTGCCCATCTAAAATTAGAATAACATTTAGCCCAAAATATACATTTCTTCCTATTATACCTTCAACCTATCCCCAGCATAAGGTATGAAATATCAGATGGTTAAAATATGCAATAATCTATGTTTAGTTCATATTTTAGAACAGATGATTGGAAAAGGTATTACAGGTAATTTGATCCACTAACGCGTTACCTTTAAATCTCCTATACAGTTTCAAAATGATCATTTAGTCTGAACTTGAACACAGTATAGTAACAAGGAACTCATTACTGTAACAAGAGCCACTCCAGGTTTTCATTAATTTCTCAATGTGTGTGTGGGGGGTGGGGGGCAGGGAGGAACAAGGGGAGAGAATGGGGAAACCAGTAATAACATACACATTTAAACTATATGGATATGTCCATGAAAACAATCCCAACCAGGTATTGCAGAGGCTCAGAAAAGTGACATCATGATGGGAATACCCAGGTGATGAATATCCTTGTGAAGAGACTCAGCAATGTGCTACAGGGAGGACCTTCAATATGGTAGAGGAGTAAGTTGTGGAGATGACTTTCCTCCCCCAAATGACATCAAAAATACATCTACATGTGGAACAACTCCTACAGAACACCTACTGAATGCTGGCAGAAGATCTCAGACTTCCCAAAAGGCAAGAAACTCCCCACGTACCTGGCCGTGTGGCTGACAGGGTCTTGGTACTCCAGCCGGGGGTCAGGCCTGAGCTCTGAGGTGGGAGAGCCAACTTCAGGACACTGGACCACCAGAGATCTCCTGGCCCCACATAATATCAACTGGCGAGAGCTCTTCCAGAGATCTCAATCTCAATGCTAAGACCCAGCTCCACTCAACGACCAGCGAGCTCCAGTGCTGGACACCCCATGCAAAACAACTAGCAAAACAGGAACACAGAGCTTCCAGGTGCCTGCTTCTCTGCTGAGATGGGGCCGAGAGACACTCTCCTCAGCTCCTTGCCTGGGTGGGCAAGTCAGGCTCAGGGGCCGGCAGAAATCCTTGTTTAAGGGTTCCACCGAGTTCCATGGTCAGAGTGCTGCAGCTGAGCAGAGTGACTGCTTTGGACTGTTGCTCAGGTGCTGCAGAAAGCCTTCTTGGAATCTGAAATCTTATCACTTTGGGACGTTTGGCCAGCTGCTCCTGACGTGGCCACATGAAGGCTCAGACTGTCCCAGTATCTGAAGTGAAGAGAACCAACACTATTAGCATATCTCTCACCAAAATGAATGCAAGATAATTCAATGAAGGGTATCAGGAGGACATCTACAAATCCCAGACTGGCATGTGCAAGTTCTGAGGAAGGGTGGAATGACCCCATGTATCTGGGTGACCTCTGGAGACAGCTGAGACACAGCTACAAGAGGGCAGTGTCTGACACCCAACTCATAGCCCACCTTCTCCAGCCATGTGGCTGACAGGGTATTGGTGCTCCGGTCAGCTATCAGGCCTGAGCCCCTGAGGTGGGAGAGCCGAATTCATGACACTGGTCCACCAGAGACCTCCCGGCCCAACGTAATGTCAATTGGCGAGAGCTCTCCGTCTCAACGCTAAGAACCAGCTTCGCTCAACAACCAGCAAGTTCCGGTGCTGGACACCCATCCCAAACAACTAGCAAGACAGGAACACAACCCCACCCATGAGAACAGAGGCTGTCTAAGATCATATTAAGCTCACAGACACCCCAAAACTCACCACCGGTTGTGGACATGCCCAGCAGAAAGACAACATCCAGCCTCAGCCACAAGAACACAGGCACCAGTCCCATCCAAAAGGAAGCCTACACAGCCTACTGAACCAACCTTACCCACTAGGGGCAGACACCAAAAACAATGGGAACTACGAACCTGCAGGCTGAGAAAAGGAGACCACAAACACAGTAAGTTAAGCAATATGAGAAGACAGAGAAATAGACAGCAGATGAAGGAGCAGGGTAAAAACCCACCAGACCAAACAAATGAAGAGGAAATAAGTAGTCTACCTGAAAAAGAATTCAGAGGGATGATACTAAAGATGATCCAAAATCTTGGAAATAGAATGGAGAAAATACAAGAAACATTTATCAAGGACCTGGAAAAACTAAAGAGCAAACAAACAATGATGAACAACATAATAAACGAAATTAAAAATTCTCTAGAAGGAATCAAAAACAGAATAACTGAGGCAGAACAGATAAGTGAACTGGAAGATAGAAGAGTGAAATTAACTACCACAGAGCAGAATAAAGAAAAAAGAATGAGAAGAATTGAGGACAGTCTCCGAGACCTCTGAGAAAACATTAAACACACCAACATTTGAAACACAGGGGTCCTAGAAGAAGAGAAAAAGAAAGGGCCTGAGAAAATATTTGAAGAGATTATAGTTGAAAACTTCCCTAATATGTGAATGGAAAGAGTCAAGTCCAGGAAGCTCAGAGAGTGCCATACAAGATAAATCCAAGGAGAAACACACCAAGACAAATATTAATCCAACTATCAAAAATAAAATACAAGGAAAAAATACTAAAAGCAGCAAGGGAAAAGCAACAAATAACATATAAGAGAATCCCCACAAGGTTAACAGCTAATCTTTCAACAGAAACTCTGCAAGCCACAAGGGAGTGGCAGGACATTTTCAAAGTGATGAAAGGAGAAAACCTACAACCAATATTACCCTAGCCAGCAAGGATCTCATTCAGATTCGACAGAGAAATTAAAAGCTTTAGAGGCAAGCAAAAGCTGAGAGAAATCAGCACCACCGCACCAGCTTTACAACAAATGCTGAAGGAATTTCTCTAGGCAGGAAACACAAGAGAAGAAAATGACCTAAAATAAAAAACCAAAAACAATAAAATGGTAATAGGAACATACGTATCTATAATTACCTTAAACATAAATGGATTAAATGCTCCAACCAAAAGACACAGGCTTGCTGAATGGATACAAAAGCAAGACCCATATATATGCTGTCTACAAGAGATCAACTTCAGACCTAGGGACACATACAGACTGAAAGTGAGGGGATGGAAAAAGATATTCCATGCAAATGGAAATCAGAAGAAAGCTGGAGTAGCAATTCTCATATCAGACAAAATAGACTTTAAAATAAAGACTATTACAAGAGACAAAAAAGGGCACTACATAATGATCAAGTGATCAATCCAAGAACAATATATAACAGTTGTAAATATTTATGCACCCAACATAGGAGAACTTCCATACATAAGACAGATGCTAACAGCCATAAAAGGGGAAATCAACAGTAACACAATCATTGTAGGGGACTTTAACACCCCACTTTCACCAATGGACAGATCATCCAAATTGAAAATAAATAAGGAAACACAGGCTTTAAATGACATATTAAACAAGATGGACTTAACTGATAACTATAGGACATTCCACCCCAAAACAACAGAATACAATTTCTTCTCAAGTGCTCATGGAACATTTGCTAGGATAGATCATATCTTGGGTCGCTAATCAAGCCATGGTAAATTTAAGAAAATTGAAATCGTATGGGGTATCTTTTCTGACCACAGTGCTATAAGACTAGATATCAATTACAAGAAAAACACTGTAAAAAATGCAAACACATGGAGGCTAAACAATATGCTACTAAATAACCAAGAGACCGCTGCAGAAATCAAAGTGGAAATCAAAAAATACCGAGAAACAAATGACAATGAAAACACGATAAGCAAAAACCTACGGGACACAGCAAAAGCTGTTCTAAGAGGGAAATTTATAGCAATAGAACCCTACCTCAAGAAACAAGAAACATCTCAAATAAACAACCTAAACTTACATCTAAAGCAATTAGAGAAAGGAGAACAACAACAACAAAAAACCCAAACGTAGCAGAAGGAAAGAACACATAAAAATCAGGTCAGAAATAAATGAAAAATAAATGAAGGAAATGATGGAAAAGATCAATAAAAACGAAAAACTGGTTCTTTGAGAAGATAAAGAAAATTGATAAACCATTAGCCAGACTCACATAGAAAAGAAGGGAGAAGACTCAGACCAACAGAATTAGAACCAGAAAAGGAGAAGTAACAACTAACACTGCAGAAATACAAAGGATCATGAGAGATCACTACAAGCAACTATATCCCAATAAAATGGACAACCTGGAAGAAATAGACAAATTCTTAAAAAAGCACAACCTTCCAAGACTCAACGAGGAAGAAATAGAAAATATAAACAGACAAAGCACAAGCACTGAACTTGATACTGTGATTAAAAATCTTCCAACAGACAAAAGCCCAGGACCAGATGGCTTCACAGGTGACTTCTATCAAACATTTACAGAAGACCTAACACCTATCCTTCTCAAACTCTTCCAAAATATAGCAGAGGGAGGAACACTCCCAAACTCATTCTACGAGGCCACCATCACCCTGATAACAAAACCAGACAAAGATGTCACAAAAAAAAGAAAACGACAGGCCAATACCACTAATGAACATAGATGCAAAAATCCTCAACAAAATACTAGCAAACAGAATCCAACAACACATTAAAAGGATCATACACCCTGATCAAGTGGGGTTTATCCCAGGAATGCAAGGATTCTTCAATATATGCAAATCACTCAATGTGATAAACCATAATGACCAATTGAAGGATAAAAACCATAAAATCGTTCCAATAGATGCAGAAAAAGCTTTTGATGAAATTCAACACGCATTTATGATAAAAACTCTCCAGAAAGTAGCCACAGAGGGAACTTACCTCAACATTATAAAGGCCATATATGACAAATTCACAGCCAACATCATTCTCAAGGGTGAAAAACTGAAACCATTTCCACTAAGATCAGGAACAAGACAAGGTTGCCCACTGTCACCACTATTATTCAACACAGTTTTAGAAATTTCAGCCACAGCAATCAGAGAAGAAAAAGAAATAAAAGGAATACAAATCAGAAAAGAAGAGGTAAAACTGTCGCTGTTTGCTGATGACATGATACTATACATAGATCATCTGAAAGATGCTAACAGAAAACTACTAGAGCTAATCAATGAATTTGGTAAAGTAGCAGGATACAAAGTTAATGCACAGGGTACAAAGTTAATGCAAAGTTGAAGCACAGAAATCTCTTGCCTTCCTATACACTAATGATGAAAAATCTGAAGGAGAAATTAAGGAAACACTCCCATTTACCACTGCAACAAAAAGAATAAAATACCTAGGAATAAACCTACCTAAGGAGACAAAAGACCTGTATGCAGAAAACTATAAGACACTGATGAAAGAAATTAAAGATGATAAAAACAGATGGAGAGATATATCATGTTCTTGGATTGGAAGAATCAACATTGTGAAAATGACTCTACTACCCAAAGCAATCTACAGCTTCAATGCAATCCCTATCAAGCTACCAATGGCATTTTTCACAGAACTAGAACAAAAAATTTCACTATTTGTACAGAAACACAAAAGACCCCAGATAGCCAAAGCAATCTTGAGAAAGAAAAACAGAGCTGGAGGAATCAGGCTCCCTGACTTCAGACTACATCCAAAACTACAGTAATCAAGACAGTATGGTACTGGGACAGAAAAAGAAATATAGATCCATGGAATAGGATAGAAAACCCAGAGATAAACCCATACACATATGGTCACCTTATCTTTGATAAAGGAGGCAAGAAAGTACAATGGAGAAGACAGCCTCTTCAATAAGTGGTGCTGGGAATACTGGACAAGTACATGTAAAAGTATGAAATTAGAACACTCCCCAACACCATACACAAAAATAAACTCAAAATGGATTAAAGACCTAAATGTAAGGCCAGACACTATCAAACTCTTAGAGGAAAACATAGGCAGAACACTCTATGACATAAATCACAGCAAGATCCTTTTTGACCCACCTCCTAGAGAAAGGAAAATAAAAACTAAAATAAACAAATGGGACCTAATGAAACTTCAAAGCTTTTGCACAGCAAAGGAAACCATAAACAAGACGAAAAGACAACCCTCAGAATGGGAGAAAATATTTGCAAACGAAGAAATGGACAAAGGATTAATTTCCAAAATATACAAGCAGCTCATGCAGCTCAATATCAAAAAAACTACAACGCAATCCAAAAATGGGCAGAAGACCTAAATAGACATTTCTCCAAAGAAGATATACAGATTGCCAACAAACATGTGAAAGGATGCTCAACATCACTAATCATTAGAGAAATGCAAATCAAAAGTACAAGGAGGTATCACCTCACACCAGTCAGAATGTCCATCATCAAAATATCTACAGACAATAAATGCTGGAGAGGGTGTGGAGAAAAGGGAACCGTCTTGTACTGTTGGTGCGAATGTAAATTGATACAGCCACTATGGAGAACATTATGGAAGTTCCTTAAAAAACTAAACATATAACTACCATATGACCCAGCAATCCCACTACTGGGCATACACCCTGAGAAAACCATAATTCAAAACGAGTCATGTACCACAATGTTCATTGCAGTGCTATTTACAATAGCCAGGACATGGAAGCAACCTACGTGTCCATCAACGAATGGATAAGGAAGATGTGGCACATACATGCAATGGAATATTACTCAGCCATTAAAAGAAATGAAACTGAGTTACGTGTATTGAGGTGGATGGACCTAGAGTTTGTCATACAGAGTGAAGTAAGTCAGAAAGAAAAACAAATACCATACGCTAAAACATATATATGGAATCTAAAAAAATGGTTCTGAAGAACCCAGGGGCAGGACAGGAATAAAAACACAGACATAGAGAATGGACTTGAGGACACGGGGAGGGGGAAGGGTAAGCTGGGACAAAGTGAGAGAGTGGCATGGACATATACACACTACCAAATGTAAAATAGATAGCAAGCGGGAAGCAGCCGCATAGCACAGGGAGATCAGCTTGGTGCTTTGTGACCACCTAGAGGGGTAGGAAAAGGAGGGTGGGAGGGAGATGCAAGAGGGAAGGGATACGGGGAGATTATA